>JARYHS010013630.1:205497457-205753496 GCA_031002005.1 Vandiemenella viatica | reverse complement strand
GGGGCCTTGAGCGGATTTCGTTTGGGGGGGGGGACTTGAGTCGGTTAAGGGTGGGCTTTATAGTCATGCCGCCCTTAAAAGATCATCTGAAGAAGATGAGTTAGTAAAGAATAGCAGTTGATTAAATAATTTGTTGATGATTCATGCAATTACTACCAGTATGTTGATATACTGATCAATTATACAGAAATTTAATGTGAACTATGTAAAAATAGAGGTAACTGTTTTAACAATATACCCATTATTTTCTTTCGTAATAACGAAATAATTGTTTAGTGGAAAACTTAGTGGTTATGAGAGTAGCGCCGCTTTATTTTAGTGGTTTTCTGGTGGTATTAGCAGTTTAATCTGGTGGGCAGCTAGTTTAACGGTTGGCAACACTATCTATGTATTACACAAGCAGTCCCTAGTATTGTCTCTGAGCAGTCCTATTTGGTTGGCCTCTGCCGAGGAGTGTGGTGGGCAATGGAAGACGACGAGCAGTTATTTGTATTTGCTGGTGAAAGAAAATTTATTTTCCGCTTGAAAATGCGCTGCAAAAGGTGAAGGTAAGTTGATAATACTTTGTCTAAGAAATCATCTACATGCCATTACAGAAATAATAGTTTAGTGCTAATGTTAAGGGCACGTGTTTCATTCGCGGTTGCTGGAAATACACGTAGTTTTATTGTTTGTCTGTTAATGGATTATTTTAGACTCTGTATTTACACAGATTTTCTGAAGCGGAATAAATATTGGGTATAGTTGCAGATCACAAAAACTGTTTGAAAAATCTCCTGCTGTTGACGAATCCCGATTGCAATATGGCGCCCATTAAAGTATCATTTGATAAAAAGGCATATTGAACAGAAACTGAACGATGCTACCGTACCTAGTCGACTTTAGAAAATGCCATATAAGTCTGAAATTTGGAACACCAATTCCTTAGGAATAGGCAAGAAATTGTGTGGGAGTGAAGTAAAGTCATTGAAGAGTTCATTCAATAAGCTGGAACCTTACAGAAATCTTCCGTCTGTCTGAAATTTGTTGCACGGTTTCCTTAGGTGGTACTACTTGCGAAAGAGCGTGGAAGGAAGCCATCAAAAGGTATATAAAAATTAAATAAAAACTACAGCACTATCATAGCCGGGGGTGCTGGAGATCGCGATTCCGCTACAACATTCAGTAATGACGTCATTCTGCTGCTGCAGTCAGTCGCAAGACGTGTTAATTTCAAGCAATAATTCCGTTGTAATGTAGCCTGGACCACTATTCTCAAGCAGAATTTAGGTTTTACTACAGCCTGGACCAGCAGGAAGACGTTAAATTTTTTAATTTTTTTTACGATAACCGTGGCGCCGGAATTTGATCATGGATTCTTATATAACTTGACAAGGCAAATTGAAAGTAAAGAATAAAATTTTTGGATATCTCACTTGGTTCTAGAGAATGTGTATCTAAAAAGTGAGGAGGTAATGATATCTGGCTTGGACCAGAAAAAAATTTCACCAAAAACCACTATATCTACACAGAGGAAATGTACTACAGGTGTTTTATTTTCATCCTAGTGGTTGTTGTGAGGTTGAAATATGGCCTGAACCAGAAGAAATATTGCCAAAAGCACAAGGAATTATAACCATATTTGATTAACATGCTAGATCTCAAACTCCAAGTGAGGTAAAAAAAAAAAGATTTGTTTTGTTTGGCAAAATCACTGGATGGGGCCCTCCCTGAGTGCTCTATCTAGAAAAAGGGGGGGGGGGGAGAGGCAACCAGAGCACTTGATTTATGGGTGAAAGCTGTTTGAAGGTGTTGCTGGGACTTGTGTCATATTGCCTGTTTTGCCTTCTGTGGTAAGTGACAGGATATTTTCCCTATCTTGTCTTATTTTCATTGCCTAATGACAGTATCGTTGTTACTATTTTCTTAAAAGAAGAAGCAAAGAGTTTGGGTAGTAAATGATCTAGAAGCAAAAGTGGATAGTGTATTGGGACTATTGATATTTGTTATTCAAATGATTGTGTTAATGGTTTATATCCAAGAGTTAATTTGTTTGCAGATCACATAATGGTAAGTAATAGGATCAAAATGGGAGTGGGGTGTGAATAGTGTTGTAAAAAAACAGTTTTTTTTCTGACGTGAAAAAAAACTGAAAAAAAACATTTTTTTTTCTGGGACATGTTTTTTTTCATAACTACTAAATTTCAAATTTTTAAGGCATTTATCATTTAATATGACTGTTTTAGAGTTTATACTAAGTACTTATCTTACTTTTAAATCTACTATAACTTTCTGGTTCAGTAGAAAAAAAAAATTACAAAAATATTGGTAACATCGACTGAAGTTTTCTTTTACGAAAGGGGACTTCCCGAAAGGGTAGGTTGCGTGAGAAGGAATCCCCGTTCGGCCGTTCCCCATTGTTTGGATTGATACTCGCTATTTGAACTACTGCTGCCAGGCCCTACAAATTTATCTGTAGACCTACGAATCTTTTCAAAAAATTAGGAAATTTAACTACAGTTTTTTGCCTCTTTTTATTACTTGTTGTGCTTTCCTTATATTCGTATACTTGTTAAACTCGCAGCGTATAGTGATAATACTGAGTCATTGTCAGTAATTATGAATAATTTCCTTGCAACCGTTGGCGTAAACCAACGATTGAAAACAAATAAAGCTCCTATTTTGTATGATAATATATTTAAATTCAAACTTAAAAGACCGTAATACAGAACTATCGGCGCAGTCTTCATTCACAGTGTGTACTTTGCTCACAATTTAAAATTGCAATTTCAAAAGCTTTTGCATGCAATACAACCAGTAAAAGAAAATGTAACTATTTCTGAAGTTATGGATATAGAGGGGACAGAAGAAGAAACAGAAAATTCCAACTCCGACCGAACTTGTGTTGGTAGTACTGATACTAGTGAATGTGGTTCCGACATAGAAGATGAATAAAAAATTATGTTACCTATATAGATACATTTATGAATCATTATGTAAGATATTATATGATTTAGTAAGGTTTAAAACACACATGTAAAATGTAAGTTCCATTAATAAAACTATAATTTATCAAATATATAGTTTTCTGAAAAAAAACCAAATTTAGAAAAAAAACGAGGGTGCTAAGTTTTTTTTCATGTTTTTTTTTCACAAATCTGAAAAAAAACATTTGTTTTTTTTCAGTTTGCAACACTAGGTGTGAACAGATGTCAGGTGACCAGTCATGGGCGCCGGGAGGGGGGTGCAAGGGGGTGCACTTGCACCCCCCTGACATCCCGGGTCGCCCGGAAATTTGGGCTGATAGGGGGTGGGGAGCACCAATTACAGCCCTGGTGCACCCCCCTACATCCCGGGTCGCCGTGTGGGGTACCAATGCAGCCCTGGTGCACCCCCCTAGAAGCAATCCTGCCGGCGCCCATGTGACCAGTACAGATACTGTAGGTGGATGGGTCAACATGGAATGAAGATAAATGCCGAGAAGAATCGGTCTATTAGGTACGCAGTTAATAAATGACTGGTTTTTATATGATAGGGAAGAAATTGCTTGTTGAGTATTTGAACTATAAATATATTTGCATGGTATTTGGTAGCAAACTCAGTTGGACAAGTAGGAAAAGGTTTCAAAGGCTGATGTGCAGGTGTACCAGATAAGTGAAGGAATTGTGTTACTCATACCATTTGTTGTATATGGTGATGTAAGTATGAGACCCACATTTTGGTTATCAAAAACTTGAATTGTAGTGACTTTGATGGTGAGCAGCCAGATTTGTTTGGAAATTACCGCATTACCCAATCCATAACTTATGTGGTAAAGCAGCTGGATTGGGGGTCAATGCAGATGGAAGAATGAGTGGGTTGGAAGTGTAAAAATTTTAAATTTGTGGAAGAATTAAGAGTAGCCCAATGAAGGCGAAAAGGTAACCAAGATCACAAGCTGGAATTCATTTCAACTTTGGAAAGTGGAACAAATTTCTTTGACAGGGCAGGGAATTAAATAAATTACCAAGGTAGGTCATCAATAATTGGGTATTGGAGATCGCGATTCCACTACAACAAACATTAAATAAAATAGTTGTAATACTGCTGTAGTCAGATGAAAGACATTATTTTCAAGCAGTAATTCCTTTGTAATACAGCCTGGACCATTATTTTCAACCAGAAATTAGGTTGTGATACAGCCTGGACCAGCATGAAACCATTAAATGTACTTCGGTAAGAATTTCTAGCAGAGTCTTGTGTTTGACCACTGCAGTTTTATGTTGCCAACTCCAGTCAAAATTGTGATCTCCAGCAATTCCGAATAATTTAGCAAATACGCTTAAAATTTTTAAAATAAGTTCATAGAGGGTAAAAGAAAGTGCGTGAGAAAATTACAATCAAAGAACTGGAGAAAGACTGGGGAAATAGGTTTGTAGTGCAATTGCCACCAGAGCTTATCCTCCACTACTATTAAATATTCAGTTGGTTGTATAGTGTATAACTATTTGTTTAATCTAAATTTATTTTGTATATTAAAGTGATGTATAGCTGATGATGATTTTGTTTCCTTACCTACTCTGAAAAATTAGCTGATGGTATCCCACAGCGTTCTGAGCTAATATTTCTAAGGTCTTCCTTAGCTAAAAATTCTTTCTATGTTCTATTGTTTAATTTTTCTTCTTTGCTTTTAGATAAAATGTTTGGGAGACCTGCCTGCCTTCATATTTCGCTGGAGCTTGTTATTCCTACAAAATGGATGTGAAATAGGTAATGTTTTTCTACAAACAGCAATTCCCCCCCCCTTTTTTTAACACCGTATTCCCCATCACTAAAATATTCCTGCCAATGTTGTGCAGTCTTCACCCTATCCATTGCTCGCATTTCCCCCTACCCCTCTCCCCTCCCCACTGTGACTCGAAATGGCATGGTTACAGGCAGGCCACGTCGCTAGCTGTTTGAGTGCCCGCGTGCAATCCCGATTATGCTGCCCCCTGTCTAACTACAGCCAGTGGAGTGGTGGAACTAGGATTTTTCCAAACCTGATCAAAAAAACTGAGATTGCCACCACTTCGAACATTATTTGCCACTCCCATATTGTTGCCATCCCGAGTGTCGCCGACAGCCCAAAGTAGCTGTTGAACTAAAAAATAAAAGGTCGCCTGCTACATAATACGCTACAGATTTCGTCGCGGTGACAATGGAGTGGCAACGATCGCAGGGCGGCGACTGTCGATCACTCGTTTTGCCACCGCCCGCGTGCGGTGCATGCCTTGCACTCCCGCTTACGGCGGGCCTGGTTACAGGACATCTCTCTACAGACCAGTCTGCATGTGGCTTTGAATATGATTGGTTTGTTTCACTAGTTTAAAGGTTTTGGTTCAGAACACTTCGTGCAGTAAGTAGTGATACCTATATTTGAACACGAAGTTTCTTTTTATTAGGGTGAAAATCTTTTTACGGGGAACTATTTTTATATATGTATGTTTTGTAATTTGCTGCTATAATTGTAATTCAAGATGAGCTGCAAATTAAATATTTGACAGAAGTAAAGGAAATATCTAGCTTGTAGTTAAAGGAAGATGTCGGCCAGTGTGGGATTTGAGTGCAGCGTAACCACATTGATGCAAATTATGATACAAACCAAAAGTGTTCTTCTGAAGTGCTGTTGTTACCTAAAGTTAATTTCAATATTTTCTCTCGAACTTTCTCGCTGGTAGTTGTGAACAAATAGAAGTTAGACAGGGACAACTTGATAGAACAGAATATATTCTGAACTAATCTGTTAACTTTCTGGATACTACGTGATTTTTTTGGATCTATTTTTTACTATTTGTTTAGCTTTTTCTGTTGAAGTTAAATTTGTAACCACTAGAGGTTATATACAAATGGTTACAATTAAAATTTAAAATGTTTTCTCTCATATTAATGAAAGTAAACTTTTGACGATTTTCAACACGGTATTGAGACAACTGGATATTGTGGGCCATTTCCTCAATTACTAGATAAACAATTTTTTTTATATAAAGTTTAATCATATTACATTGCAATTGAATTTTATTTTTCGCTGCATGTGTTCCACTCCATTTTTTCAGAGCATCCTCAGTGGCATATGTGATTCTATTTCATGTTCAGTCAGCATTTGCTTTGGTAGTTTTAAGTGGAATCGTTGTAAATCTTCCCAAGCTTTCTCTTCAGCGTGGAATCTGATAATGCAACACTACACTGGTCTCATTACAGTGTTAGTATAAATTGAGTATAACACCATACTATGTTTTTCACTGTTCAATAGAGTACACTTTGTGGACTAGTGGAAAATATAGGGTGGTGTGATTTTGAAATGTTTAATCAGATCAATGTAGTGTCATGCTATCACATTCCGCATTGAAGAGACTGCAGTGGGAAGATTCACAATGATTCCAGTTAAAACTACCAAACTAAGCAAACCCTTGTGCTGAGAATCACATAATGCCATTGGAGATGCTATAAAATATGGATAGAAACTCGTACAGCAAAAAAAAAAATATATATATATATATATATTCATTGTTGTATCATTAATCTGTATATTAAAAAATGACTGTACGGAGAAGCTGTGACTTTTAACAGGTCTACTTTGACAACTGGGACTATAATAATTTTATTGCAAAGTTTAATGGCACTAATGTGTTTATATAGTGGGTTGAAATGTTTTACTTGTGTGGCCCTGAGTTACAATATTCTTTCTCAGACTGAAATTATATAATTGATGTAATGCTCTTTCACTGTTTTAATGTAAGGTAATTTGTCTACTCTGGTAGCATAATTCATTTCACCTCTTTCTTCAATCCTTGAAATAAGAATGAAAACTCCAGTTTTAATTCCATCATGCTACGTTGCCCTTCCCAGTATAAAGCTTTGTTTACTCTTATTTGAGTGTACTAAGTTATTAAGCAACGAAAATCTCTTCAGGAATCAGTTATTAACCTAATGTAGCTGGCATGTTCAGTGAATGCTTACCTCATAGCACTAAAGTGTTGTGAGGAATCTGCACGAAAAGGATAATGAACCCATAATTTGCTAAAGTTGAAATCAGCAGAGCTTAAACAGTAGTTTGGATGGTCCCTGAAATATGAGATGAAGCACAATGGCTGAGTCAGTATATAACCTGAAATTTGAATTTTCTGTTGACTTTCGTTCAAAGCAAGACAGCACTGGAGCCCATGTAGTGAGAAAATATCATAACTAATGTGAATTTTACATTGAATCAGAAATAATGTTTAAAATTGCTCTATATAACAACAAAATGTGAATACTGTGAAAGCCTTAGGGTACGGGTAACATCTCAGGTATAGGACAAGGAGGATAAGTTGAACAGCAACAGAAATGTCATGTCAGATGCTGGAAGGAAATGAACGAGGAAATTAAAAAAGATGGAACGTGAAATCATTTTTACTCTTTCTTTTTACAAGATCCATGTTCTGTGTTATTGAATTCAGTTAATATACTCTAAAGGATTATAAGAAAAATAATATCCATAATCTCACTTTTCGCCACTTGTTGCATTTTGTGGGCTTCGTTAAATACAAAAACTTTGTTTAAATTACTCGCACTCTCTCGATAATTGTATTGTGTAAAATCCTTATACATTTTATAATATTATCAACCAATTTTACATCTTTTTTCCAATGCTTTTGGAAAGAATGCAACTTTGAAAACAAAAACCCACAATACCTGGGCAGCACAACTGTATAAAAATAATAATATAATAATAAATAATTATAAAACACTTGAACGTTGATCATGTAAGTGTTTACTGTCAATTGCTCCAATAATGTGAGAAGTTTGTCTTGAAAGAAATCATGGGCTATGGAATTTAATGTTTCCTTCAATGGTGTGGGCATGTACAACTCTGCTCATAACAAAGTATCTGTCTTGGAAACAACTTTTACCACTAGATACTCCTAATCAAAAAGCAAATGCAAGAGTCTTAAAAGATGAAGCAGGTGCCAAACATTTGAAAAACAATTTAAAGCCATTAGTTACAAAGCCCATTAAAAGTCTCATGAAAACTAATTTCATCATTTATTATTGCCAGAAAAGAAACTGAGAAAGAAATGGAAATATTTTAGAGAACAGTTTGGACTACAAGATGTATTGTAATTATAATAATATTTGATTAAATTGCAATGGAGCGCACACTCCGGTGGCAATTTCCTTACACACCCATATTTCCCCTTTCCTGCACCTACTTATATTTGTCCTCTACAAATTTTAACTTTAAATTCTTTCAACTTCTTTGGTAAGTTATTAATTTGGTAACTTATTCCAATCCCTGACACCCTTACCTAGAAAAGATAATCTTACACAATTGTTCCTGAAATCAAGTGCCAGCTTGTGGTCAGTCATCTTTTCCATTCCATGCATTACTTTTCAATCTTACACCAATATCTTTCTCCGTCTCATTACCAACATAAGTCTTGTACACTCTTGACCCTCTTCACCCTCCTCCTGTCTTGCATTGAATCCCATTCCAGCTCTTTTATCATATGTTACTCATTGCATTCTGCAATAATTTCCAGAAACAAAGCTAGAAGCCCTTTTTTACATCCTCTCCAACCCCTGTATTTGATACTCAAAATTGGGTCCCATACTACACTACCATATTCAAGCAATGGTCACACCAGAGTTTTGTAACCTAATTCCTTTTCTTGTCCCGTACATCAGTATCTGTTTGAGATTCAATTTCGTTTTTGCTTTAGACTTTTGTTTGGTTTGACTGCTTAACCTGTATCAAATGCGTCTGGAAATAAACTTCTCTAAACAGACCTTACAGTTAAGGCATTAAAAGTAAAAGAATTTTGGCTTCCTGCACTGTTGGTTCAAAAATCACTTGATACATTTTGGTTTCTATCCATTCACATGTCTTAGAAAAATCAGTTATTTAGATTACTATGTCTTTTGATGTGCCATTCAGTTATTAAGCAAGTAGGTAGAAATGATGATATCTATATGTCTTGAATTGTGATGACATTCCCACAGCGTTCTGATGCATTTATGTTTTTAGTCAAATTTTAGAATTGTTAGACACATGCTAATTGTAAAAATATTTTTGTAGGGTGAAGCATTTCATGATCAAGAGTGCAGATTCTGGAAAGATTCTACACCTGTCGGTAAGTTTTAATGGGATTGATGATTGGTTACTTTTATTAAACTATATGTGCTGTTATGAAATATTGAAATTGAATGTCACATTGATGCCATGATGGCACACTTTTGTAAATGTTCTGTTTAAGACATGATGACTACTGCTTTTTAGCAGATTCTTGATAACTTATGAGAGTATATTCACCTCTAACGTGCTGATTTTTTTAAAAAAAGTTTATTATGCTGTTGAAAAGCTTTAAAGATTTCCTGAAATACTTTCTTATTCCTTTTCCCCATCTAGATCACCTTGTGCTGCTGATTTATGAACTTATTGCCTAGATTGATGTATTGATGGAAATTATGTTGGAATGGATGAGAAAATGGCCTTAAATTATAATGTATGCCTCTACACAACAGTAAAATGTGGCTGTGGAAAGTATTACCTTCCCTTATGATTTATTCACTTTGTTGAATAAGTAAGTGTCCTTAAAGGTGAGATTGTTTACAAATTTTGTGCATTTTGTTTTGTATATTTTGTTTTTAAACTAATATTGGTAATATTCTGTAAGTTTTTATGCTTGATAGTTGTTTTGTCACCTTTTGAAATTACTGTACTTGAAAATTGCTAGTTGTTAAGTTTTTGGAAGTATTCATAAGGATTGTGCTATAAAATGTACAGTGTATCATTCATTGACTGGGCAGAATATTATGAAAAAGGGTTGTCAGCAGATACTGGAATCTTCAACTGTACTGTAGGCTGCTGGGGTTAGTAATATGCACTCGGTTTTGCTTTCAGTATTAATGCTGTAAAGTTCTGAAAAAGTGCTATATCAAAAATCCCCAAAGCCAAAGATACTGTTCACAATTGTAGATATCTTAGGATGTGGGATTTACAGCACCATGGATGTTTCTAAACAGTTTCTTTATATGATTGTTTCCAGTATGCAGTTATAATTATATTTTGGAAACATTGTAAGGAAAGTAAACCCATCACTTGAGATGGAGTGCAGTGAACATTGTTCACAGTATTTCATCGTGAACATTAACCATGCACAGATGAGATCAAAGTGTAGTCGTGCGTACAGTTAGTGGTGAAAATGAATTTAGATCAACTTGGAAGGGTTTATCTTTGATATGATCTTGCTGCAGGGATGTCAAGAGTAAAGGATACTTTAAGTTAGTTAATATCTGGGGAGATTTGAAGAGGTCTTCTAGTGAACAATTATTGTTGGAATTGTGGAAACCAAAATGGGCAACCACTAGTTGATTAAAAGATGTAAAACGCATCCTTAACTCCACACATTCATTCACCTGACACTCTGGCAATTAAAAAGCTACCCATTATGTGATTGAAATTATAGTTTAGCATCTAAAATCATTTTCCTGTAGTTATCAAAAAAAAATTATTTTCCTGGCTACACCCCTGAACTCATTTGATCAGCTTGTCACGTCTTGCCTTTCTTTACACGATAGTGTTGCTTCCCTGGCCTCCATCTTTAGCAAGTGATGATTACTTTCCACAACCATCTTATTTTTGTATTGACCAAGTGCATTTTACTTTAAACTGCAATTTATTTGATTTGCTTTTTGCAGATGCTGTGAATTCATCCAAGGAATCTGTCTGGAACTATTCTTGTGTCCCAAGACACATTGGAACCCCGATGTTGATTTCTGCTTCAGAAAAAATTAATCGTGATTGGCTTTAGTTTTGTATCTCGTATCAGTTTACATAATAAATTCTATTTTTATGATTTGATCAAACCTGCATTGTACTTGAATAAAGACTGTATAGTATTGCTTTGATTCAAGTCTTTGACATTACCCACTCCAATTTGCTTCCTCCTACGCTGCCAAATTAACCCTCAGTTGAATGGGCTGGTGTACACAGTAAGCAAATGAGTTCTTTATGGTCATTCTTTCCTAAGC
Source organism: Vandiemenella viatica (assembly GCA_031002005.1). NCBI lineage: Eukaryota > Metazoa > Arthropoda > Insecta > Orthoptera > Morabidae > Vandiemenella > Vandiemenella viatica. The sequence continues at coordinate 205,742,486 of JARYHS010013630.1, read as the reverse complement.
CCTCATCCCCAGTCTGTTCAATGTGTCTTCTGCATTCCCTCATAAACCTTTTATGTGCGTGTCAAGTTGGCAAACCCACTTTTTTATGCACTGCTAAATGTATGTTGGTATAAACTCGTAAGTGCTCTCAAGTTTCTCAAAAACTGATGCGTCACCCATGTTAAGATATTTATTGAGAAATCTGAACCACACCTTGGTAAAATCAAAAGCTTCAATTTCTCCCAGCTCTTTCCAAAGCTATTATTACCAAGCATCATGGGAGAGCAGTAATTCTCTAGCCTCTTATTCAGGGGGATGTGGGTTCAAATCCCCATCTGGCCATTCAGATTTGGGTATTTTCATGGTTTCCCCAAATCACTCTACATGGATGCCAGGATGGTTCCTTTAAAAGGCCATGCCCGAATTCCTTTCTGTACCTTGCCCCCCAATCCTTTCCCACCTCTAATATCAACCAGGCATAGGGCCATAAGCAAAAAGTAATTTAAATGTGTCTACATAATTTACCAAAGTTATAAATCGTCGAGAAAATTCTATTTGAAATGGTTTATAGTTACTTTGTTAGTATATTTATGAAAAAAATATTAAGGTTATCAATTATGTATACTATCAGTGTTTTTCAACCTGTGGGGTAACGACCCCCTGGGGGATTGTGGTCACAAGCCAGATGAATGAAAGGGTTGTAGGTCTCGCAATAAAATAGAAAATTTCATTGAAAAGGCTGTGCCAGTTTAATTTTTAATAAATTGTGGAATCGTTCTTTTAGAGAGGTAAATAATCAAATAATTTTCTTATTGGAGCCTAATTATCTTATATCGTATTTCAAGTAATTGTCGTCATGAAGTCTTATTTTTTTCAGTTTAGGTTTTCTTCCACCATTGTAACTTGTAGCAGATGGGCAGATATTTTGAAAACTCCATTTTATTTTTCACTCACAGTGAGGCTAGTATGTATTTGCTGGCATTCTTGGACAACTGGTTGCAGTGAATGTAAAACAAAAACTGTTCCTATTTGGCCACTGACCTCCCCCTTCTCACCTCCCATGCTGTCACTGCAACAAAGAATATATCACTGCGTGCAGAGTGCCAGTGAATACCTTGCACAGCATTTGATGTCTCAATTAGTAGGTATAGTCTCAAAATTAAATACTTTTTTAAAAAAAAAAAAAAAAAAAGAATCGCTGACAGTTTGATTTCCTGGGAGGTCGCCAACATTTTTTTACTTGTAATGGGTTGTGTATTCAAAAAGGTTTGAAAATGCTGCACTAGATAAATATGTGTAAGAAATGGAAAAATTATTTGCTTATCTTCTTGTGTACTGACTTGAGTCATGAACTAGTATTTGGGCAATAGATAGATCTAACATTGTCCAAATTGAGATAGCCTTTGTTGACAGCTGTCAAAGTTGTGCAAGATGAAATCCAGGTTTTATACAGGAGTTTTATTCTGAACTTGCAGGATGCAAATATGCAGGAGTTGCATTCATTATGTTAAAGAATTTAAATACGAATATTTGTCAGTACTGTCGAGTTTGGTGTAAACGTTAAATAACATAATGGCTCTGTCAAAATGCTGAACGGCAGTTGCTCTGATGCAAAGGGCACAGAATTTCAGAAGTGTTTATAAAATTTGATTCCATATTCCAGTTTGTGGCAGACTTGTCTTAAACATACCAGTCTAAAAGGGATGCACTAGGCGTAATAGTGGTTCAGTAACAGTGTGGGGTCTACTACCGTGGCATGGTTTGTCCCGTTGCTCAAATGGAACTAGTCCATGGAAGATTCTACGTTCAGCTGCTTCATGCCTCTTTTTGCAGTTCACATATATAAATTTTCAGGGTTTGTTACTTGGCTCAGATTGAGAGAGATTGATAAATGGAATTTGGAAAATCTACCTCCTATTGCTTGAAACTTACCACTTTAAATCAAGCTAGATTTGTTAAAATGCTGTGGTTCAGAATTACATCTGGAATGTAATAATACAGTCAAAGCTACTTGTTCACAGGAGATACGTGCCATAAAAATGCTGTGAATACAGAATGGTAATTTGTGTAGGATTACAGCATATAGCTTCCAAGTTTACAGAACAATCTCAATGTTATGGAGTAACTGTCACTCTTTGAACTTAATTTTTGGTTGCTTTAAATCCATCCAAATGTTCACTGTAATGTTATTTAAAATATGCATAAAAATGTTCAGCTTTCTCGCGAATTACAGTGCCACTTACGATCACTCATCTGATTGCAGTCTTCCATCCATGTGGTTAAAGCAGCTTTTAGTTTTTCAACTTGCTGGGTCAAGAACACTTTTTGGGCTTGTTTCCCGTTCTTCTCCAATGTGTTAGTGTTGTGTTGTAAGTGGATGACTGATAGCATGTGTTTTCAGTGTAGTTTGCATTGTGGATAAGAGATGAAAGAAGGGAGAGGGTGAAACCAGATGGCAGCACATTCAGGCCTATTCTTCTGAAATACTCAGTTTAACATTCCCATCCAATGGATAAATCGCCATCATCATATACCCTCACTCTATACTCACTGTAGAGATGTTTGTGTAGCCAAGTCCTGGTTGAATGCCAATCTAGTAGTTAGGAATTGCACGGCACCACCTATCCTACTTTACTGGCAAAATTTTGATGGTGAAAATTTCTTCCACCACCAGGACTCAAAACTGCTAAACCCATGTCAGTGCTGAACATAGTAGCGCAACTGATGAAGCAAATGTGGTGGGCTAATAGCAAGGTGAAGCCATAGAATTACTATTCTCCTGTTTTATTAATTGATCATAAGTTGATTCTTTGATATTAAAAGAAATGACTCTGCCAAGCGTAAATAGTCGAACATTTATATATTTTTACTGTCGGTGACGAAATAATCTTTTTCCAAATGTGAACTAGCTTTCTTTTATTTTATTTCATATAATAAGTCGTGAATAAAACAAGTAGGTAGTTGAAAGAACATGAGCTATTCACACAAAAATACTGCGACCAATGCCCAAATTGCGGTAAGAAGTCAAAAGAGCAACCTGAACTGTGAAGCGGGATTCATTGAAAGCCAGAGTCATGTGTAACCAGGTGGCTTTTGTTAAAGAACAAGTTTTTCAAACTCATTAAGGCAGCAATAAGTCAAATGTTACGGTATTCCATTCTTTGCGCTAGTAAATGCAAGCAATTGTTAAAATTCCAATAATGTTAGTTTTGGATCTGCAAATAATGAAATTTGTCACTAATCCGTGAATACCGAAAACATGAACAGGGAAACTGTGAATAAAGAGTTTTTACTATAGTGTAAGAGTTGGTTATAATACAGCTTTTAGAATCTCTCAAACACAGCTAATATCCCAAACATTTTCTACCACTGTACCAAAGTTTATGAAGCATTGATAAAATTACTAATAAATACAAAACTAAGAATTTAATGTTTTTAAATTTTATTATTTATAATTTTTGATAATTCATCATAAGTGGACATGATTAACTCTTTATCATTAATTAAAGATGCTACAAAATGTTTGAGTTTATATTATAGAAAATTAAATTGTGGTAATATATACAAAGGTTTGCTTCAAGCTTAATATTTCTATCTTCCCAAGATGAATACTTTTTGACTGAGGAGTAATGTCCTCAACCATCAATACTAGTTCTGTTAGAAGTTGGAGAGTGGGTTGCTGTGTATACATTTTTTGTTGATGGGAACATAATATTTGAATGAAATTAAATATTTAACGATGAAGTGGGGCTTATATTCATGTCAACGTTGTAAAGTATTTGTAGCTCTTCTGCCCTTGAATATTTGTTGGGGTAAGTACACATTTTATTTGTGCAGCTTTTAGTCCAAAAATCGCTATCTTTGTTTCTCTGAGGCATTGTTTATTATTTGTCTTGCTTTTTATTACTTCCATTTCAGCCATCCATAAATAATTTTAATGCTTACAAGCACAAATTTACTTATTTCATTTTGTGAAAATTATTGTGAAGGATGTTGATTGCATTTGCTTACCACTTCTACTTTTAAAAAGAATTCTTTAGCTCATATCTTCTTATACCGGGTGCTTCAAAAAAATGTATACACACTTTAAACTATTGTTGTTTTCCCGCTCTACAAGGCTAGTGTTATATTTCTTCGCCAGGTGCCAGCATAATCGTCCCTCTATGTTATATTATCAGTTGGAATTTGTAATATCAACATGGGGGACGTACGTTTGAGTTTTGAAGAACGTAAGCAGGTTATTAAGTGGTACTGGAAGTTTGAGAATGTAAATGAAGTTCAAAGACAGTGGAGAAGGGAGTATGATACAGAACCACCTTCAAGATTAACAATTACAGGCATACGAGACAAGTTCGAAGTTCATGGAACAGTGTGTGATGTGCATAAAGGTCATTCAGGTCGGCCTCGAACAGCTACAAGTGATGAGTCATCAATGGCAGTCTTGGAACTGTTTCAACGCTCTCCTAACAAATCTTAAAGGCAAGGGGCACGTGAAAGTGATGTAAGTGCTAGCAGCGTGCTACGCATTCTGAAGAGAGGCAAGTATCGTGTTTACATTCCAAGGCTGGTGCAACAGCTAAGTGACGACGATCCAGATAGAAGGTTGCAATTTTGTGAATGGATTCAGGAGATGGTGATACGTGAACCGGGATTTATGGGTAGCATCATTTGGTCGGATGAAGCCCAATTCAAACTTAATGGAACTGTCAATAGGCACAATTGTGTTTACTGGGGTGAAGAAAATCCTCACATTACAATTGAAAAAGCTGTAAATTTGCCAGGTGTAAATGTGTGGTGCGGTTTGTCTTCAAGGGGACTCATTGGACCTTTTCGATTTGAAGGCACTGTAACTGGTATTAATTACCTAACAATGCTTGCTGATTCCATATTTCCTGCCATTCGTGCATTATACGGTAATGATGATTTTTATTTTCAACAAGATGGTGCTCCGCCGCACTATCACAGGTACGTACGAGCTTACCTGGATCAAAATTTGTCGGGCCGGTGGATAGGACGCAGGGGGCCAATCGAGTTTCCAGCACGCTCTCCAGACCTTACACCACTGGATTTCTTCTTGTGGGGCACAGTAAAAGATGAGGTGTACAAACGTAAACCACGTATCCTAGATATTCTTTGGAATGAGATTCAAGCAGTGTGTAGAGAAATCTCATTGGATGTTTTGATACGATGTACAGAATCTGTGGTGACTCGTACTCAGAATTGTATTGATGCTGCAGGTCACCAATTTGAACAGTATTAACATTTGTTGTTTATGTTTGATTTACATTGGACTTTTAGCTTTCTATTTTCCTGAAATTTAACTTTGTAGAACGGTAAATAAATTTTCTATGGTAGTTCAAAGTGTGTATACATTTTTTTGAAGCACCCTGTATATAGAAATGGTTGTTGGTATTAATAAATTTTGATACTTTACCCAGTCACCATGAAAGTTGGCACACATATATATATATATATTTTTCATGGAGAAGATTTCTGACCACACCCTCTCCCCTCAACATCCCTTAATTTTTATACAAACCCTGTTTTCATATGATTGTTATGGAACTTAGCGCGCTCACACACACGTATATATACTTTAAGATGGAAAGAAAAATACTGTCCACATCAGTTTTACAAAAATCCAATCCCTCTTCCACGTCCTTAATTATTGTCAATATTCTCTCTACGAAGCTACAGTTTCTACCTGATTTTGAAGAAAGTATGCATATGTATATTCTAAAACTGAATAATACTGTCTACTTTTTTTTTTTTTTTAAATACTCCTCTTCCCCTTTCCACCCCCTTAATTTTTGTCATATTCTTTTTACAAAGCTACAGTTTTTATCCCATTTCAAAAGAACCTTTGCACGTGTATACTTTAGAATGATGAGAAGGATTTGATCTACGTTTGGTTTGCAAAAGCTTAACCTCTCTCCCCCCCTTTTCTTCCCACCCCTCTAAATTTCCAATATTATTTATAGCTTTTATCAGATTTTAATGGTACACTGCACACACACACATTCTTTTAACAAAGAGAAACATTTTGTCTACATTCTGTTTACAACACCTCACCCTCCTTTACTACATTTAATTTTTGTAAGTGTTCTTAATAAAGGGCCTCAGTTTATATCAGATTTCGATTGAACTTTTGAACACACATATTTTAAAACAAATAGAAAGTGTCCACATGGCCGAATTCTTCCCCTTGTCCCCAGTACCATCCCACCTCTAATAATGTTGACGAGTTGTAAAGCAGTAATTAAAAAATTACTGTACACATTAGTTTTACAAAAATCAAATTACTTTCCCCATTTACCCCCCCCCCCCCAATTGTTGCCAGTGTCCTTTGTACATACCCCTAGTTTTTATCTGAAATCAAACAGAAGAATACCTGTCTACATTTGGTTTACAAAATCCCAACCCCTTTACCCCCACCAATTTTAATTTCCAATATTCTTTATAGAAACAGTTTGAAATCCTGTCAAAATTAGTTCAGCTGTTTTTAAGTTATGCCAGAATATTCATAGAATAGATGTGTCCTAATGTTTCAACATATACGTCAGATATTAACTTGTACCCTATGCTTTCAATTGTGAAAACCCATTAAAATTGATTATCGAACAACATCTTTAAAAGATGTAATTAGGATGAAATGCAGCCTGGACCAAAATGTAAACTGGTATTCCTTATCACAGCATACAATTCATCTTGTTTTGGGAATTGTTCGGGTTTACCAATGTTTAGTTTGCTTCTGGAAATGGTCATGGTACCATGATTCACATTGAAAATACAAAAATTGTGTTTGGGTATATCAATCCCAATTAGACCAATGCTGGACATAAATTTTTTAAAGTTTTTGTGAGTAATCGCTGGATGTATCAAATTTTTTCTTGTTCTTTGTAATACCATTTTCTAAATCCTACAATATTGGGTATATTAAGTTTCCAAAATTGAGTTTTCCATTTGAAGAGTTATTGATTTTGACACTTTATAAACAAAGGTATTTCACTGATTTAGTTTTAAAAAGAAAATGAATTGTTATTCATAAATCTCCCCAAACACAATGCAACAATAGTTATATAAGATTTTGCTGTTTTCGCAGCCATCCATTTAACATATATTGCTTACGCAGCGTTAATTCCGTAAGCAATTTATGGAACAATAGTTTTCCCGTATATTCACTCAACGAGTGATATGACAGCACAGGACAATAAAGTACAGTAGAACTCCGACTATCCGAATCACTTTTTTTAATTAAGATGGAAACTTACTGCAATTCTGCCTATGCTCTATTGTCCTTCCCAGTGGCGGATCTAGGAATTTTCCAAGCCAGGTCAAAATGTGTGGCGCCCCCATTGGAAATCGGAAACATTCTTTTGAAAATTTCTGGCTGTTCAGAAGTTAGTGCTGAAGATATAGGAGTGTGGGTGGTGTGAGATCCGTCAGACCCTGGGTATGAAATTCTAAATAATGATGTGAAAGAAGGAAATGTTATGTTGAAGTAGATACGGGACCATCAGCCGGCCTTGAAACTACGTTGAAGTGGATGGAGTGCCAGCCCGAGTGTGACCACATGTACCATTTAACTGTCAAGCGGATGTGCGACTTGGCTGCCTGAAAACGGATGAATACAGTCAAACAGTTTACTTTGACCAAGATGTTCAGCTAGCAATGACTATTTACAGTAGGTTACATAAATACTGTACTTGTAAGTACGCTTAACATGTAAAAGTATTGCCTTTTAATTTGATTAATTAAAAGCTCTTTTTATTTAGAAATAGTTTTCTCCCATTTTCAACATACATTCAGTAATTAATTAAAATAGACCCTTTTCAGAAAAATACCAATTATCCGAATGGGGTCCGTCCTAATTGATTCATATAATTGGAGTTCTACTGTACCTGACTGATTTTGGAAGTGTCTATTGTATCAATGCGTGCAGTATAGCAAAAAAGCATCTGCAAAATGGAAAATTTTCTTTATGTTATTTTGAACATTGGCATCAAAATGATCACAGTTAAGATATTATTGCATGTGAAATAACTCTTCAGTATGCGCTGTTGTAAATACGAGTACTTTGAAAATTTCATTCAAAATATTGAAGACTAAACATAATCCCAAACAAGGAAAAAATGGCTAAAATGTGCATAACAGCATGATGACCATAGTAATATGGATCATGACAATTCTTAAAGTGTAAGTTATGATGGTAAAACAATCCAGCATATTTACTTGTGTCTAATTTTTGTTTTGTAAAGACCACTTAGATGTATCTTTCATTTAACATTTATCACCATGTACACAGCCATGAAGCCCATTGGCTGGCTGGCTTATTTAATTGCATTGCAGCACACATGGTTAGCAATTTCCTTTAAAGGCCCGGTCAAACAGAGCGCGGACTGTCCGCACGGCCAGAACGTGGCGGTCTGAACAGAGCGCGGGCAGCTGAGTGTTGAAGCAATCGTGGACGAAGGAAGGAGTAGTTCATTTTTTTTATTTGTGTCTGCCCTCTCCTTATAAATGTGTCCAGCAGTTCATCCAACGAAGAAGAATTGCTTCTTCTGCTCGCTTTAAATAGTTCAAGGTGATAAAGTTAGTTTATACTTCACGAAACTACCTTGCCACCTAAACCATTACCTGATACAGACACGCCCATTTCTCACGTATTTTCAGGCGATGGAAGATTCAAACTACAAACGTATTTAATGCACCCTTTTGCAAAAACTACAGTTGTAAATGATGAAGGGAAAAAAAGTTCAACATCTTTGTAGGGTATGACATGTAGTAGATAATACCTTTGGAAGTTTAGCTCAGACGTGGCATATATATATATACAGGGCGTTCGCCGGGAAACGCAACCCACTGTTAGCGCTACAAGGAAGAAACTGCTCCCGGCGAGCGAGCGCTCATCTTCCGGCATTGTTCGACCGTCGGCCGCGGACTATTTCATAATAATTACGCTTCATAAACTTCATAAACTTGTATGTGCTAAGCATTTAAATGTGACGTAATTCATTAGCTTACCTTATAAAAGATGCTGGAAGTGTTGACCCTCTTGTGTAATGCACATTTCACATCTTCTGAACATTTTTCGAGACACACGCTGCCCTAACTGACTTAATGATTTTTTGGGTGACTGTTCTAGTCGAAAAGCGATATCGTCAATTTTCTCCTCTGTGAGAATACGGTTGACCGACAGTCTCTTTTTGTTAAAAAATGAACCCGTTTCTCTTACTTTTTTAACCAGACGCAGAATTGTTGATTTAGCTGGCAGTAAAGCGCCAGGATATTCGCGACGAAATTTACTGCGACACTTTTTAAACGACTTCTTCTTCACATATGTATCGTAGAGAAATATTCTTTGTTGCAAACTGTAACGTACCATAATTTTACTCACACTCAAACACGGTACAGATTAGTAAGAGTATGAAGCCCTAAACCAGCCAAACCGCAAAGAAACGTTTATTCACAACACTGATTAATAAGAGACTGAAGTCACAAACTAGCTACAATGCAAAGAAACCGTTCTTAACCATGTAAGGGTCCCATTATACTGTGCCACTGCACTGTTGGGGCAGCGGAGGTGTTAAACAGTGCGGTGATTCACGGTATCGTGTGGCGGGAACTGCTGCCCCGCTGACCGAGCAAGTTGCCGACGGCAACAGACTGGGAGGGTTGCGTTTCCCGGCGAACGCCCTGTATTTGGCCTATAGAGTTGGATGTAGATAGTGCAGTCCAAGCTGTCAAAGCTACATGTTGCCTTCACAATTTCCTAAGAAGTTACACAAAACAGTTCACTGAAATTGAACTACAAGGTGACACAATAACAACAAATCAACATGCCAATGCTTTCTCAACCGCAAGTCGATGGAGAGAAAGATAGACTGATGCTGCCTATGCGGTACGAAACCATTTTCTAAATTACTTCAACAGCGAAAATTCATTTTAATTTTATGATAATTATACTAATATATTATTGCTTCTATGGGTTATGGAAAATAAAAGATGCTGTATAAAATAAATAAATTTATACTTTGTCTGGTTGAGCTTTTCAGCTATTTCATTCCACATTTTTGCTTTCTTGGCATGTTTTTGTACTCGGGAATGACGAGATTCCTATAAAAATGAACATTCTCGAATGCACTGAATGAGACTTTCTGTCTCGTCCACCATTGCCCACCGTGAACTCTGTGAAATTCACAACCTGCCCGCGGCAGACTGGGCTTCCGCCTTGCGGTAGGTTGCACTATGTTTGACTAGGCTGATTCAATACTATGTACCACAGAGTCCATGCGGGCTGCCCGCATTCTGTTTGACTGGGCCTTAAACACCCATTTTTTCCCTTTACTGTGTCACCTACTTTTCTCCTCTATAATTTCAAATTCTGTCATTGTTTTTGATAAATTACTCATCCTCTCTTGCTAACATATTTGAATCCCTGACACCAGAAAAAAATCATTCCACAACCTTATGACTGAAATGTGCCAGCTTGTAGTCATGGTCTCTTCTGTTCTATGCTCCTCTCCCGATTCTTCCACTAGTACCTTTCCTCATCTCGTAGCACATTTATGTCTTGTACATTCCCATGACACTCTCCACCCTCTATTGTCTTCCCCATGAATCCCATTCGAGATCCTTATCAGTTACTAATTGTGTTCTGCAGTAATTTCTAGACACAAATCTAGCATTCATTTTCTGCATGTCCTCCCAATCGTGTATTTAATAATCAAAATGTGGGTCCCATACTACACCATATTCAAGCAATGGTCTGTTTCGTTACCCATTTCCCTAACTTCTCTGGCACATCTTCTCATCCAACTCTCCAACAAGTGAAGGATTTTGAAAACCTTTTCCTACTTCCTATCAAATGTCAAATGTGTCCTGCCCAGTTGAGTACCCACCTTCCCCCCCCCCCCCCCCCGCCCCCAAGTGTTATTCCAAAGTATCACATTTTGAGACATCAACAAGCGATTCTTTCCCCACCTTATCATATGAGGGTGAATGAAATACCATCAGGACTTACTATTTTTAAAAAAAATATAGGTAACAATGAAAGGAAAAAAATGCCGCAAGGCAACATTTACATGGAAAAGAAAGGGAAAACACACCCAACACTCACCAAAGTTGAAGGGACAAGGGCAGCAGCAACACAGCACAATACACAAACAAAGAAAAAACAATGTTTCGGGTGAAGATCCCCTTTTTCAAGTTAACAGAGAGGTGGCTGGTCTTGCGCAAGACTTGCGTTGGACGCAGCCACTCATAGAACGCAACAGACCGTCGGAGGTGGTGGGGGCAGCAACGATAATATAACCGCGAGTATATGAAATATTAAAATGATCAAAAAATAGTAGTTATTAAAAATATAAATAAAGAAAAGATATAAATGAAAATAAAAAAATATGAAACTATTGTACTAGCCAGTGGTGGGTGTGTAGGGTGAGGATGGAAGATGTTAATGGAAATTAAGGCCTGGGGGATGTCTAGTTTGAAGGATGTGTTAATATGCCAGTTCCCACCTGCGGAGTTCAGATTGGGAGGTAGTGTCTGGAAGTACTCTAATGGCTCTTACTGTGAAGCAGTTATTAAGGTCACGGGTGTTGTGAGTATTAGCATGGTGAGCAACAGGGAGGTCCAGGTTTTGGGAGTAAACTGTCTGTCTGTGACCATTCATTCTGATGGATAATGAGTTTGAGGTCAGGCCAATGTAGGAACTTGGACAGTGGAGGCAGGTGAGCTAGTAAATGAGATGGGTGGTTATACAGGTGGCATGACCTATTATTGAGTAGGTTTCACCAATAGTAGGATTGCTATAGGTAGTGGTAGGTGGATGCATACCGCAAGTTTTGCAAAAACAAGTATCAAGGGGCAGGGACTGTCCTCCACACCGACACAAACAACCTAAAGCCAACCAGAACCCTGTTTTTCTCACCCAGTTTTTCCCTGGCCTGGAATCGCTAAACAAAATTCTTCGTCTGGGCTATGACTTTCTTAGATCCTTTACTGAAATGCGCCGCATTCTTCCCACTATCCTTCCCACCACACCCTGAGTCACCTTCAGCAGACCGCCTAATCTAAAAAACATTCTTGTACATAAATATCAAGCCTCTGATGCTGCTAAACCACCGTTTGGATCCTTCCCTTGTAAGAGACCCCGTTGCAAAACTTGCGGTATGCATCCACCTACCACAGCCTATAGCAATCCTACTACTGGTGAAACCTACCCCCCCCCCCCCATAGGTCATGCCACCTGTACAACCACCCATCTCATTTACCAGCTCACCTGCCTCCACTGTCCAAGTTCCTACATTGGCCTGACCTCAAACTCATTATCCATCAGAATGAATGGTCACAGACAGACAGTTTACTCCCAAAACCTGGACCTCCCCGTTGCTCACCATGCCAGTACTCACAACACCCGTGACTTTAATAACTGCTTCACAGTAAGAGCCATTAAAGTACTTCCAGAAACTACCTCCCAATCTGAACTCCGCAGGTGGGAACTGGAATATCAACACATCCTTCGAACTAGACATCCCCCAGGCCTTAATTTCCGTTAACATCTTCCATCCTCACCCTATATACCCACCACTGGCTAGTACAATAGTTTCATATTTTTTTAATTTTTTTTATTTTCATTTATATTTTTTCTTTATTTATATTTTTAATAACTACTATTTTTTTGATCATTTTAATCTTTCGTATACTCGCGGTTATATTATCGTTGCTGTCCCCACCACCTCCGACGGTCTGTTGCGTTCTATGAGTGGCTGCGTCCAACACAAGTCTTGCGCAAGACCAGCCACCTCTCTGTTAACTTGAAAAAGGGGATCTTCACCCGAAATATTGTTTTTTCTTTGTTTGTGTATTGTGCTGTGTTGCTGCTGCCCTCCTCCCTTCAACTTTGGTGAGTGTTGGGTGTGTTTTCCCTTTCTTTTCCATGTAAATGTATTTTAAAAAAAAATATTTACCATAGCAAATGAAACAAGTACATATTATTTCTAATCATAATTCCATAAATATCTATAGAGTATGTTCCAATGCAGCCAATAGTAAGTGCCATAGGTTCGCCGATGTACAGGTTTCACACATCTGTTAAGTCCATTTGTTGGTTGATATACACACTGTGTCAAGAATTCTGTTGCCTTTGTGGAAGGTGTTAAAGCAACGAGATTAGAGCGTGACAATATTATAGTCGGCTTGGACGTTACGTCGTTTATGCGGGTGTCTTTAGGGAAACTGATGAACTTCTGAGTGAATGTTTTGATAAAAAAAACTTGTGGAGTTATTTGGACACACCCACACATCTACGTACCAGGGTAAATACCCAGCAAATGGATGGTGTGGACATGGGGTGCCTGTTATCTCCATCAATAGCTAATTTCTATATGAAACATTTTTAACGTGTAGCTCTTGACATGGTTCCTTTAAAGCCTAAATGTTTTTACAGATATGTCAATGATACATTCATTGTGTTGCCTCATGGGATGTAGGCTCTAAATGAATTTTTGAACCATCTTAACAGAATTCGCCCCAATATCAAATCCACAATAGAAATCAAAAAGGATGGAACACTTCCTTTTCTAGATGCGTTAGTGTGACAGAAGCCAAATGAAAGATTAGGGCACAGTGTTTATGGAAAATCTACACACACTGATCACTACCTTAATGCTTTAAGCTTCCACCATCCTTCTCAGAAGTGCGGAGTGCTGAATACTCTTCTCCATAGAGCATATTAGGGCATAATAGTGATCCAAACATGACGTCATCAAAGAGGCCGTGCCCAGGTAGACTGCCACTCCATGCGAACTCCCCTCCACTCCTAGCTGGTAGCCCTATATTATAGACTACCGTGCGGCAGTCTTCAGTAAGTTAAGTGGGGCTTGATAATGGGAACAGTGCCGGCTCTTGAAACGTTGACAGTCAACTTTACTTTGAAGCAGCTAGAATCCAGACAAGTTTTTCTACAGTACTTAGTTATCTAATTACCATTCTATTCTGAATTCTGAGTATGAATTTAGTTCCTCCCCAAGAACCTCATCTTCATCATTCATTCTTCCACTACAACATTAAGTTGCCAACAGCCCGATTTTTTTCCCCATTATTTGTTACCCCAGAAGTCTGCACCGAGTAAATCAAGGTCATGATGTATAAACACCAGTAGTCTTTCCTAGCCAGTATGGACAAACCTCCACCAGTTCCTCTATATCTGCAGTACAGTGTGTAACCATTGGGAGAAACTTCATTCTTCAATACATCTTTTAACCAACTCTCTACCCCAATAATTACTTGTGGTTCATATATCCTTATTGAGTTTGCAAATTCTATTACTTTGTTCTGCAATTCATCAGTAACACCTATTACTACCTTTGTGATATTTTCAGTATTAACCTTCATCTTCCCAGTTCTGTCTGTAATTGTTTCAGCAGGTTCATCTATTTCTTTAGCATTTGTATTCCCCCCCCCCCCCCCCCAATCATGGATCTACAATTAATATCCTTCTCAATTCCCTAACCTAAAACAGGCAGTCATGACCACATCGTCTCCCTTACAGATTTAGCTAACGACTAGAAAAGTACCTTCTTGCCCCTTCTATTTAATGTAGTCCATGCCTAGTGAAACCCTTCCTACCAGTGGTGTCCACAGGCCCAACCACGAAAACAGAACTATTGACTTTCCCAACTAGCACCTCTGTTTCCATGTTTACACGTCTCACAGCGTGATTCATCTGTGTGTGACTGGTCATGGCAACTCAGGACCTGCAAGAGCTCAACCCTGGAATGCTGCCCATCCGTCCTTATTTGACAGTATAGTTATGGATTTCTCGGATGCAGATACCTGATTAAGACAACAGATAATATCTGACAAAAAACTAAATCACAAGTTCAAACCACTGGTATTGCCTATGTTATGGTAGGAATTTGTTCTGGAAAAATTTCTTAGGAAAAACGATCTTTCAATTGGTATTTTTCGCGATTTAACTTTTTCCGATTAGATACCTGCAGAATGTTTAACTAGAATGTGTTTAAAAAGCTGAATTTGATTTTAAATTATTGAAATTTTTATTCTAATCTAAGAGTTCATAAGTAAAATATAATTTCAAAAATGAAAAACTATTATTTATTTGATTGATATATTTTGTGATTACCTACATTTTATGAAAACTCAGACTTTTTAATAAATTTCCTTTTTCTTACGTCAGTAAAATTCATGAGTTATGTAGTGACGTGGTTCTAGTAACTGATACAGAGAATACAGCATTAACACTGAATGCTCTTTTCTTTGAACGGATTTTTGCAATAAATAAAAAGCAACATGTAAGTTTAAGTAAATATTACATTGAAATTTTTTAAGTCCCTGCCTTGAATATTTTTTCTATCTCTCTCTGGCGTTCGTATTTTTGTGCAGTTATTTGCAAGACAGTTCTTAGCTGTTACCACAGTTAAAATTTTTTTTTTTAAGAATCCAAGTTCAAATAAAATCAACTGTAGGTATTTGATATTTCTTGGTTAACCAATCAGTACTACGATGGCGACCAATGTAACACTTTTGGCGTTATATAACTATAGATATTAGCTGAAGGTTGCCTATCTATTCAAATTAAATTCATTTGCTAGGCAGAATGCATTCAATCACATGATGATGTTCATTAACCTGGTTTTATTTTCTCTAATAAACTTCAGTATCTTGTAACGGATGTACTTTGGGCTGCCAGATGTAATGTTTTGGTAGCTGGGTGTGCTTCCAGCCTTAAGACTGCCTCACACGTATGGGAAACCTGCGGGATTTGGACGGAATGTTCCCGGCCTTGAGTGATCCCGGAATGTGTGTGGGCATTTCCTTGAGGCTGTGGCTGCACCCCAGTGACCCGCTCGTGCGACCAAATCCTCACCGAAAAACAATTCAAAACCTCAGTGTGTGTCTCCTGCGGTCAGCCGGCTTTCGAGGATTTCTTGTGAGTGCCTGCGTGTGTTGCGATTTTATTTCTCTGTTTTGTTTGTACTGTTCCGTTTCGTGGTGTTCCGTGTTTACAAAAATGTATGAAAGTGAGCCCTGTCGATGGGAAATGAAGTGCCAGGAATACCACGACAGAAACAAACAAGAAGCTTCCTACACCAAGCTGGCAGAAATATTGAAGGAGAATAAAAAATCAGCAAAATTAAACCATCAGGAAATGAATTTTTCCGAAGTGATGTGTTGACGTCAAATAACATAAAAAAAAAAACTGCTGCAAAAAGATCACTTTGATGTTGTTGGCAAAACCGTTGCCATGAAATTGCATGGCCTTCCTACTAATCAAATGCTAATAACAGAAAAAATAATTAGTGGCACTCTGTTTCAAGCCAAAATGGGCTGTTTAAGAATGCCTTACAGTGAGCAACGGTTACCTACTTCCGGCCTGTACTATTCTGTGGGCAGCAGTTCTGGATTTTTTTGTCCAGCCCACAACCTTTTCCAGCAACACCCACAAGATCATTATAAACCACCAGCACATTTGGATCAATTACCTCAAAATAATGACACAGCAGCAATTGTTCTATCAAATGATAATGATGTCATATTTTTTGAATTTGGGGTTAAATCTATAAGCACCTTAGAATTTGGATAAATTCTAGTTTTCTTAGCTTAAAGCATAAGGGAGGGAGTAAGTTTCCCAGTAAACATAAAAATTTTCATTCCAAATACAGGATATGGGAGAAACGTTTCATGCAGAAGCTGATACTGCAAGCCAATGCAATAAATAAACATTTTTAATAGTAAAGAATCTTTAAACTAACCTAGAATAGGGTAATTCATTATTATTCAACTTGTAAACAATAGATTTTTGGTTACGTGACTATTCCACTAATTCTCAACATTTTTCATCGCAGTAAAGCAATTTAATAATAATAATTCAAAAGAAGGATAAATTCACTAAAATTCCGTAGTTTCAGGCCATGTAAATAGCTTAAATAAACCTCGTGGAACACACTGGCACTTTTAACATTTTTTACCTTATGTTTTCAATAATTGCTCGAACTAAAAAGTATATTCCCTGAAAGATCTAAAAATCTAGTATAACATATTTAAATTTCGGAACATTTCATGCAGTAGAACAGATTTTATATACATTTTAAAATTATTTCGTCATCTATCACAACGTGGTTTCATTCAAGAATTATCTGCAATCAAACCAAGACATTTCCGTAAATAAAACAACTTCTAAAACATGTAATTAAATTCAAAGAAAATTCAGATAACTTCACTTTTTTGATATAAGCAACACTTAAATAATTATAACCAGAAACCAAGTGTTTGCTAAACAGTTTTCAAACCCGATCTTGTTAAACTTTGCTATTACACCACCGATAATAATAAAATTTACACCACTGGAATCGGGAATTTTTATAGAACACGATGACATTAATTTTATCACGATAATTTGTAATTCACCTAAAAAGTGCTTAAATTAATATTGAAATCAGTGAATCACTAATTGGTTTTCGGAAACCTATTGCCATTAAGCCAGCAAATTAAATTCATTTATAAAGAAGCTTATCATTTGAGAATTTTCACGAAACATTGTTTATAAACCTAGCAGACCAAGCTACCCACAGTTAATTTTGAAACACATTCTATCATTACATTTTTTTCACACTATTTTGGATAAGCGTCTGTATATATGTGGTATGCGGATGGTGGGGGTATATAGGCAGGAGCCTAGGAGAGGGTGTTGTCTTCACAACAGGAACGTTTTGTGAAAGTAATCCGTGCTCGGTATGGTGCGTGTGTGTCGGTTAGGACTAGCAATAACCAGAAATCGTTTAACTTTGAGTGGCTGCATGACTGACATACCACAATGCTAGATTTTCTGACGAGTGACTAGTAATGCATTTGAACTATTAGTTTAGTTTTTATGTCATTTAAGCTTAATTTCATGTTGTTGATGTATTTACGAATGAGAATAAATCAATTATATTAAATAATATCAGTGTGTCAAAGAGAAATATTCATATAAGCTTTGTGAAGAACTTCATAACTGGCCTCACATATTCCTGGTATGATGTATCCAAGGGCTTGAGGAGAAATTATTGTTGAAGACATAACTGCTTCCCGTTGCCAAAAACCGCAGTGTAGCGGTGAGTCTTTCATGGTGCAAAATTGATTCCCGCATAGTCGTATTTTTCTTTGTAATAAATGGAGTTACTATCGATAACAGATTTAAATAGGTTTCTTCATCCATCCTCAAATAATTATGAAAATCTTTGTGAAAATACTTCAATTCTGAAAGGAGATTTGAGTGAGAATATTTTCCTCTTTTGAGTAGCCACTCTTTGCACCATACACTTCTTCTGATGCTCGAGTTTTAAGCGCTACTTGCCGCAATTAACAAACTAACAGCAGCCAATGCGTGAACATCATCGGAAGCTGCCATCATGAAGCCAACTCTGAGACTGAGAAACCCTTGAGGATTTTAACGCCCCATGTGTGTGCAGGGTGACTTCGATGAAATCCTTGAGGCCTGGCCCACAGGCTCTTTCCTTGAGGCCCAGCCTCCACGTGTATGGCTACCTTTATACTTGTTGTTAACCCACACAAGTGGTCGTTACTCTGTCACAGTCTTCAGAGAGCACTCTTCTGTACCTTCTTATTATTTGAAAACTTAACAGAGATGATAGGAATAATCTGGACCATGAAGGGAACGTACTGGTATACTGCTAAGCAGTGGGTGGGATTTCTCACAGATTCTAAAGTCCATAAAGGCCGCCACCTGAGATTCAGGAAATACATTAGGATTAAGCATGCAAATGTTAATCACTACAAGATTACTACTAAAGAATATTCACCAGAATTCAGAAGATCAATTTTAAACTGTTTATTTCAAAACACAAATGCCCAAGCCGTTACCAGTTCCGCATTACAATGAAAGGTTAAGTCATCGAACTTCGACTTGAAAAAGTCAGGTTTGCTATTGGAAAACTCTGCACCCTAAATAGTAAAATTGATCTGATCGGTTTACCACATGTATTCGACAGTCTTTGCAACTCACATTACTGCTAGGCGAGATAATAGAAAACGCCCACGACCCGGCAAACATAGCACACGGCTCACATGCGAATCCACTACCTAGCGATAGGCATGTCAAATCACCATAGTCACTTGTAAAAGACTGAAATTTCAACACGACCGTCTATCTTCTTGCAGTCAATCATAATTCTTCTTTCGTTACATGATCTAACTAACCAATCATGTGTTTCTTTAATATCTCTTACACCAAAGACTACTTCTAGGTGTAGCCTGTCCACTCCACTCTATTTTCTCTGTTTAACTCTGAAGTTAACTATTCTGTCTTGCCAGCTAACATACCCTTTGCCAGGTCGACCCCTGTACCAAAACAGTTAATCAAATCTGCTCTCTTAACACTCGTGTTACAATCCCTCCCAAAACGACACTTGTTTTTGGAACTGAGTCTTCATATTGAATATGAGATGGAAAACCAGGTATTGAGTCGCTGCACAACTGTATGGGACACAGGAGACCTCCTAACATGAAACCTCAATCCAGAAGAACATGTCCTTAACAAGAGTCCAAGTGCTTGGTCTCACTGGCAAGCACTTCCAGATTTATCAACAATACTCAGACTTTTGTACTATGGCCATGTCAGACCTTTACTTGAGTATTTCACATTATATGGCCACCTCATCAGATCCAAACTCCAAAATAAGTTCGTAAGGCTTATACGTTGTCGCATTGACCTTCACTAAAAAGATGTTATGCTGGTCGCTGTTGGAATCCACCTTGGTCTAAATCCTTTGGAGTTGAGATGTAATGTCCATGGTGTCCTCTTTCTACATAAAGTAGTCTCTGGTGTTATAGATTGCTCTGAGATTCTCAGACATGTGTATTTTACTTGCTCTTCTCGTACTTGGTTGACAGAGCTATTTGGTCGACATCTGCTTGCTATGAGGCAAGCTGTGCACTAGAACTCATACAGAGATTAGGTTATAGAATACCCCCAACTTTATTTTTTCAATAGCTGTTGTCAAGTGAGAACCCATATGTGAATGGAGTCAGCAATGATGGTCTTAGTTTAAACTACTGCCATAATTATTTGGTGTTCCGTCTTTTATTTCCTGTAACAATTTGATTTTATCTTTCTATTGCTGTATGTTGAGTCTTATTATTAGTTCTTGAATATCTATTAGTCTTCATTCAAGTAATTATTTCCTTCTTTTTGTCATTTTGTTCTATAACTGATATTTTCTGCCATTTCTTGTTTTCATTGTAATTAATTAGTCATAAATACTGACCATTATGTTCACTTTATAGTTATCATAAGATATCAATGTAAAATTGTTTTTCGTTGGTATAAATAAATTTTTATAGCCTACTTTGACATTTTTAGAACCCATTTTGCATTCGAACACAGCTTATTTTAGGCACTAAAATAAAATTTTTAGGATCTAAAATTCTGAGGTCAACTAATCATTGTTTATAAAAATGCACAAAGTAAGATAATGGAAGGAGTGCGATAAAATCACGAAGATCGACCTCCAGTGAACTCGCAAACAAAATTATACCGCCATTTATTTTTAAGATCTTCCAAACAATATGCGAATGAATATTTATTTACTGACAATCTGGTGAAACAATCTAACATTCTCTTAGGTCATACACATTTGTAAATTTAAAGCAGTCAGACTAAAATTATGTAGGCCACACAGAGCACTTCAGTTCAAAATTTGTATTGCAGTGAACAGTGGAAGTCAATATTAGATTACCATATTATTGCAGGCCGATGACTGCTGAATCAATAAAATGGAACCATTTATTGCACCTCGTTGGCTTGGTATAGAGCTTTGTAACTTCAATATGGCAACCAAAATGTGGTATACTCAACTTGCGCTCTAGCGCAGTATTTACATGTAGTATCGCCACTAGAAAGCTCAATAAAAACGAAATTACTTGATCGCTTGACAATTGTGGTAAGTGGTTGCTTGATTTTCAAGCTTTTTGCCTCTGCTGTAAAACAATTATTTATGCTGTAGTTGTGCTTACATTACAGCAAATTAGCCTTGATTTACTATGGATTTTTTAATTTTTTCTGCTACGTTCAATGAAACAATTAACTTTTAAAAATTATATCAGATCAACTGAAAATCTATTTAATTGACAAAAAGTATTAAATAGGTTGGTCAAGGTTATTGTTAGCTGATGACAAAAGTATGTCACAGTTAAGATTTTTCTTGGATGTTGAACAATCCATAATAGCATTTAACAGGAAGGTTAAGAAAAACAGTAGTTAAAACCTCAATCAGTTCCAAGACTAAATTTGTCATCAATCGAAGTACATTTTGTGGATGACTAGCAACATGGACCAATATTTTAAACTCAATAAAAGGAATTTAAAAAAATAAAAATAAATAATGGCCAATTATATCTTCGTAAAAGATCAAAAATTTATTTTCAGGGTCATCACACAACTCTTGGGGAAATTAGCATACAGAAGAACATGTTGAATGGTGGCACTGCAGGTGACATAAACTAATAGCTATAGAATCTTGATCTCTGCAGCTACTGCATTGAATTTCAAATTAGAACACAACATGGCAAGGTATGCATCAGAAGAAACAGAAAGGATTCTCTGAGCAGCAGCTTACATTAGAATTGCTTGTGTACAAGCTAGCTCTCCCACCACAGATAACCGCACCAAAAGTAGTCTTGCATAGGCGAGCATTGTCGCCATCATCAATAATCGCAAGACCTCTTTCCTCAAACAATGACACCAGAATATATATCAAGTCTCAATAACATGATGATTCAACAGTTTTCTCAGAACAACAGCTGTCACCAGAACCCCCACCTTCTGTCGTTCACCTCCCAGGAAACTGTGGAGACCCGATTTCTTGTCAATATCGAATCTACCCAGATGAACGATGTTTTTCCGGATCCTGCAAACTAAGTTTTTTTGCCATGAAAAGTAAAAAATTATAAACATTAGCTTGTAAATAACAAATTCCTATTTTCTTACTGCCTAGCAAAGTTCCCTTGCTCTTCTATGTCAAAACACTCCTTCCTATTAATTATCAAAATCATGCCTCCTTCTCACTTTCAAAAATTGAGCCACTTTTCTGAAAATTGTGGTGACGCTCTTTTTCAATTCAAACATGGCACCTTTCTCTGCAAGTCTTCTCATACACTAGTGTATTTTGACCATACTGTGACCCCAAAAGCATCACTACAATACACTAAATCTGTAGGCTTATCCTGTGGAACGCACTTCAGTTGTTTGTTCATCAGATAAAATCTCCATTAGACACAGGGGTCTCTGCCTCGACGTGTTTCCAAACTTATTACCCGAGGTGAGCTCTGCAACATGCCAGGTACCCGCTTCCTCTCTCCACCTCACCTGTTGAGCTTTCTCGGAAGGATGGCTGCTTGACAAACTTGTCTCTCAAGAATACAGCAGAGTTCGTTCTTGCGAAATCATACTTCAGCATTATTTAATATTATTTATATTAAAAGTCCAGAGATATTGCAATACCACCCATCGCTTTTCATAAACTTTGTTTCCTGTTTATACTTGTCATTCTGTACCATATTTACAATCATTTTTCATTTCACCAGTTTTTGTTGTTATTCCTTCATTCAAACGATCATTCCTTGCTAACCCTTAATGTGTAAATGTTCATTGTCTTGCTTTGCATTTCATCTGCCTCATATATAAGGAATCTCCCAAAATATTTTGAATTGTTTTTGATTTTGTCATTGGAGTCCTTGTCCCATTAACTTTGGAATAGAACTTGGTAGTATGAATTCACTTATTAGTATGACGTTGCACACCTTCTGGTCTAAATGCATGCAATGATTCGGTTGGGAAGGATGTCAAAAAGTTGTTTCTTCTTCTGAGGGAAGCTGGCCGACAACTATTGTAAGTGATCCTTGATATCCTGGTAACTGTCATTTGGAAGGAGTTAACGTCGAAACTGTCCCGTATATGTTATATATTGGGGACAAATCTGGGGATCTGGCTGGTCACGGGAGTCTCTGAACATCAGTGCACACAGTTCATAGACTCACGTGCCTTGTGTGGATGAGCATTGTCCTGTTGGAAAATGGCACCTTGATCCTGTCACATGAAGTAACATTTGAGGATGCAGCATATCCCTGATGTAATGTTGTGTCATCAGATTTCTCTCAATCACTACCAACCGTGACCTGAAGTCATACCCGATGGCTCCATACACCCTGAAACCAGAAATAAAAATCACTGTATCTCTCCAAAACACTGGAAGAATTCTTCCCAGATAGTTGCCATTCTCTTCCGACGATGGTCATTCGAGGTAGTGAAGAACCATGACTCAGTGGACTGTTGATGAATGGTGTCATGTTGTGTACAGTCATGAATCGCAGATCTGTACTACCTCGCACGATCATCCTCTGCGAGTATGGCAGCAACCTGGGGTAGGTCTGGATGTGTATGCATCTTTCCTTATGCCGTATGTCTCGCCATGAACAAGATTATTCGATGAATTATTGTAAATTGTGTTTGCGTTCACCTTGCCTTCCTGCCTTTATCTGTGAAAAACGATGAGTAAATTTCCCTACCCTTCCTTATTTTTAAACTTATACTATTTCAGCAATAGCTGATATCTGAGTTTATTATGCTTATTTTCGCTCCTTAAAATCAAATGCAATAATATTCTGGAGTAGTTCTACTCACAGACACAAAGTATTCTAAACCCAAAAGCGTGTAGTAAGAATTATGTGTGGGGTTAGCAATAGAAATTCATGCAGAAAGCTGTTCAAGAAGTAAGGTATTTTAACATTGCAGGGGGTGAGGGAGGGAAATACAAAAGCCACATCAGGCTATGGTAGGAGGGGGGTTTCAGAGGAGGCCAAAATGAGACTACAAGGAGGATTCAAAAGTAGTGAGCCTCGCTTTATACTGATGCAAGCGTACCTCGCTGTGCACCCTGCTTGCCAGCAGCAGTGGTGGGTGGTGTTGGCTTTACAACGCAATGGAGCTCAGTTGCCTCAGAGCTTTCAGAGTTGTAGAATTGGCCTTCACAGGAACCCCTGTACGGTAGTGCGCGACACGGTAGAATGGAAAGTTCGTTAGAGCAACGGTAGGTGATCGAGTTCTGCTTCCGGTTGGGCAAGTCTCCTTCTGAAACATTCAAATGCTTCAACATGTATTTGTGACTGAGTGTCTATCTTATTCTCAAGTGAAAAAGTGGCACAAGGCTTTTAGGGAAGGCCAGGAAGTGGTGACCAACAAACCCCGGTCTGGACCCAGCTGTTAATGTGCAGCAAGGGCGTTTTTTTTTTTAACCCGACTGACGTTTAAGTCTCTACCAACCAGCAGAGGCCCTGGACTTATTGGAGGCAACAGTGCAACACATTGTTACCTAGCACTTGCACATGCGGAAGATCTGAACCAAACTCGTGCCGAGAGTTTTGACTGAAGAGCAAACAAATAACAGAGTGGTCCAATGTCAATAACTGCTACAAATGTGCAAAGACAATTCCGGCATTCTCGAAAAAGTGATAACTGGCAACTAAACTTGGACTTTCCAATACAACCCAGAGACAAAACGCCAAAGCTCTGAGTGGCACATGTCAAACTCACCCTGTCCCAAGAAAGTGCGAATGAGCAAATCTGAATGCTGCTTACTACTTGGAAGCCCCCTGAAAAGACAGAAAAGAAGTGTCGTACGCAAGCGAGACAGCTGGAAGCTTCACCACAATAACACGCCCAGCCACACCGCCTTCATCGTGAGTGCCTACTTGGCCTGGGTGAACATTCCGCTGGTCCCCCAGCCTCCCTACAGTCTGGACTTGTCGCCTCCCGACTACTTCTTGTTTCCGCACTTAAAATCAGTGCTGAAAGGAAATCTTTTCCACTCTATCAAGGATATCCAAGCAAATGTTAAGGCAGCCGTTGCAGCCATCCAGGAACAGGCCTACGTGGACGCCTGTGAGTCATGGAAAAGCCGCCTGCAAAAGTGTATATATGCAAGAGGTGCCTATTTTGAAGACTATTAGTCAGTTGTACTGATTTGTTCAATAAATCTGTGCTTTTAAACAAAGGCTCATTACTTTTGAATCCCACCATGTACATAGTTTATGGATGCTCCCTAATTACCAAGCTACAGTGAAAACACTCCCAATAGCAAACAAAATGCAATAATTTTTTTTAGTAGTTTAAACATAAAATCTGATGTAACCACATGTCTGACGTTCAGTGTAAATCCCTACATATCTAAAGATGGCCGAGCAACATGACGGTAGTGATTGAAAAGTGGCAATGATGGATAGGATTTTATTGAATTGTAAAGTACAATTTTATTCCACATTTTTTCAGCCATAAAGTTGTACAGTATATTTTAACTAAATTGACGCATTCAGTTTAATATGAATTGCTAAGAAATGAAACATAATGAATATATTCTGGTAATTCATATCATTGCAGGTGCTTAGCTATTAAATTTTGTACATAACCACAAATTTCTAGTAACATCTCTAGTCACTGATAATTTGAGAATGAAGGTCGGGTGCATGACGACAACTTTCGGTGGCATCAGTATCAACTACAGTCAAGAATTTTAAAGGCGAGTGCAATGGATTAAGCCTACAAAATTACAGTATAGATATTTGATAGTCATTCAAGATTGATGTGCAAGTGAACCTGCCCATCTTGTGAGGAGTTATGATACAGATTCAGAAATCAAAGTTCTTAATGTAGAACAAGCTAGTTGAAGCAATCATGAAGTTGGAAATGAGGTATATGGAAAGGAGGTATAAAAACTAGGAGTGTCAGAGGGTAGTGTAATATGAGCTAGGGTTGCTAATAAGCCTGACAAATGATTTATTCAGTGATTGATTGTCATAAATAAGTCAGGAACAAGTTGATATACTGTTGTATGAAAGGAATGAAATTAAGTTGGATATGAAATTAGAATGTATTGTTTAGCAGTGTAATTGATGTGTTTTATTATTTAAGATCATTCATTGGTTTATTCAGTTTCATAGGATGTTAACCAGTGTAGCATACATACCAGGACTTGCTTGATCAGCTAGATGGAATTTGACGACAAAACATTAACAGAATACTCCGACATGAAGCAGCTATTGCGTATTCCATATTCTTCATCATCTACTTGCGTCATATAGCAATCGAACTCTTTCTCACTTTTGCCTCAGATGGCTGACTGATCAGATCAACCAAATCCTGTCCCAGCCTCAAAATTATTTGGTCAGAGGAACCTAATCTCCTCAGCATTTGCCACTTCAAATCCATCTGTATTCAATGTATGTTACAACAAAAGTCTTCAAGCAGGCTTATCATTTCATTAAAGTAGGATAGTAGATAAACCCACATGTCTCCCTCATATCCAATGCAGCCCACTAGTAGGAGTCAGATAGCAACAAAGAAGTTTGAATATTATACACTAGAAGGAGCAACGGTGCTAGTGTTCCTTCGCAAATTGTAGGTCGCACCTTCCGCCATTTTGGGGGCAACCAGTAGCTTTCAGTGTATACATCTGTACAGTTGATACATGTCGTTGCGATCGAGTGCTCGTATTTTTTTGGCTTACAAGTGTTTTCTACCATGGTTACATTTTGCGCTGCATATAATTGCACCAACTGTGCTACAAGAGGCACAAATTTATCATTTCACAAGTAAGTATGCATTCAAAAAAATTTCAAATCTTCTATTATCTTATTCCCTGGATGCAGTTTGATTTTCTTTCGATACCGATTTCTGCTCTGAGATTTAAATAAATTGAGGGAGTGGTTTGCTAAAATACGACGGGACAGTTTTACTCCCACAGAACATAGTGTAACACGTTCCCAACATTTTGAAAAATAATGTTTTTGGAAAAATGGAAATAAAAAAATCCTGAAACTGTCTGCAGTACCAACAATTTTCTGCTTTCCAGACAATATATCGAAGGTAAGGACTACAAACTTAGCAATAATGTAAAGGTCTTTGCAAAATGCTGTAATATTCTTAGTATCAAAGCTTTTTTTATTTTAGCTGCACCATATGTAGAAGTAACACACTATTTGTGAATAAATATTTGGGGAAATTATTACTACCATGCTATGTGAAATGTATACTATCAATAGTATGTAATATTTTTCAGAAGACTGCCACCTCCAAAGGAAAGAAATATGCCAGTTTTTTCTGAAAATGTTGATCATGAAGTCAGGAAATGAAGAGTTCTATGTGGAGCATGACCATACATATGACATAGCAAAATCTGTAAAATGTGTGAAATATGAAGCAGTAATAGAGAGAAAAAAATACAGCATTGTAAAGTACAAGGACAAATATGAAAAGGAAGTTGCCAAGAACATAACAAAGTGCAAGAAAATTAATTCTATGCCGCAGTTGGCGCAAGGGAGAAAAGTGCCAACTTACTCGAGATATGAGCCATATTTTAGATAATTCCTTTTTTAGCATTTTTTTCAGAGTTGGTTGCTCTGTCAAAATCTGGCAGAAATGCTGGTTACAGTAACAACATAAAAAATTTGCCTTGACTTTGTATTTTCATTCACCTGCAGTGTACAAATTTGTCAGAGAATCGTTTGACAATTGTTTACCTCATCCATCTACACTTCGTAGATGGTACAATGTGGTTGATGGCAATCCAGGTTTTACTACAGAGTCATTAGCTTATACTGAACAGTTTACCTCCATTTGTAAATATGAAATATATGGATGTTCAATAGTGGATGAGATGGCCTTAAGGAAACGCATACTGTGGAATGGTGAAGAATTTGTTATGTGAACATGGGTCATGTACATTATGCCGCAAGTGAAGAAGGAAGGGAAGCAAAGGAAGCTTTGGTGATGATGTGTGTTGCTATTAATACTTCTTGGAAAATCCGTATAGGTTACTTTTTAGGGGATGGCATAAGTAGTAGTGATAAATGCAACATTATACTGTAAAGTCTAAAAATTTTAAATGATGTTAGAGTTTGTATTGTAGGTTTAACATGTGATGGTCTTTCCACAAACTTGACTATGGCAAGGCAGTTGGGGTGTAATTTTAATGCAGATGAGTTTAGATCATCTTTTAATCATCCTGCCATTGGGGAAAATGTTTACATTTTGTTGGATCCGTGCCGTATGATGAAATTGGCAAGGGATGTCTTGGGGACATGAAAGTGTTGAAAGACCAGCAAGGTAGATTAATAAAATGGCAGTATATTATAGATTTAAGTTTTGTTCAGGAGAAAGAAGGGTTATCTCTTTCAAATAAGTTAAGGCAAAAGCATGTTATTTTTGCAACACAACAACTGTACTGCTAAGTTTACTTTCATTTTTTAAGTTCTTCAGAAGCCAGAACCCTGGAGATTTTGGAAAGGGATTTAAAATGTCCTAATTTCACAGAATCTTCAGCAACTGCTAAATATTGTGAAATGTTTGACATGCTCTTTGACTTGGGCAATTCGATGAATAAACTTGCTAATGGATTTAAATCAGCCCTGTCTGAGAAGAATTTGCCAAGCTGGTGCTGCATTTCTCAAGGAAACAGAGTCATATATAGTAAATCTTAAAAGGAAAGATGAAATTTGTTTGATAGAGTCCCCACGGAAGGTTTCTGTTTTAAGATTTCTAAGTCTCATTTATATAGTTAGGGGTTTGTTTTAAGATTTAATTCAGAGCAAGAAGCTGTTATATATTCCCATGTACAAAATGAGTCAGGACTATGTTGAAATGTTTCTTTCTGGTGTTAGAGGACGTTTAAGTTGGAACAATAATCCTAATGTGATGTAGCTCAAAGCTGTATACAAACAACTTCTTGTATTTAATTGCATTAAATCAAGCAATCGTGGTAATTGTACTCCCCAAGATACAACTGTAATACTGCAGAGTGGGCACACAATCTCATTGGAAATGGATCCTGTGTTGTTTTCTAGGAACAAATTGTTAGGACAAGATTCCCTGGAAATGCCGTCAACTATGACTGATCAGGAATTGTTTTCAGATTATACCCTTTCAGAAAATCTTTCCAATTATATTGAAAATGAATTGTTTATATTTCAGGATTTGTTGCCATGAAAGTTGCAAAGACTTTCTCTTGCAATATTTGTACATCTGCTCTGTTTACAGAAAAGAATGTTTCCTCCACTTCTTTGTTTATTACTGCTAAGGATAATGGGGGATTGCATTATCCCTCAGCAAGCATTGTACATATATGCAAAATTGCTGAAAGATGTATAAGGAATGAATTCATTCACTGTGATATGATAGTAATGAAAGGTGATTTAAAGCAAAAAATAAAAATAGCTATTTTGCAGGGATATAACTTTAATAACCTGTTTACTGATCTTAGTGATTACATGTTTGAAAATGTTTATCCTGAAAATAATATTATCCTGCTTAAAAAGAAAATTATTGATATGTTTGTCAGAATGAGAACGTATCATGTTGCAAAAATGCACAATGAAAAACAGACAGAAATTAAACAAAACTGTGTTATTTTATAATCAATAAAAGAAGTAAGAAAGTTAATTTCTTGTATTTACATCCCTTATATTCTCATATGAAAGATATGATTGTTATTAATTTTGAAATTTTATTCTACAGATTAATGATAATAAAATTAATGCAGCCATTGGAACCTGGCCTACTAAACTGGTCTCTGGAAACAAAAAAGAATGGAAAGTGGCTTTAACATACAAGGTTATAATTTCAAACCAGCGGTTGCACTTGCATTCAAGTAGTATGCAATATGAAAAAAGTATTTTAATATATGTATTTTGTTGGCCTTGGTAAAATTTGATTAACAAAGAGTATCATGTGTGCGTGGAGACTTTCCCGGCGTACTGAAGCAATGTAGTCTTCACGGGTGTGCAGCCGGATGGTGTTTTGAAAACACAACGTTTCGACAACCAGCTCGGCTGTCTTCATCAGGTGTCTACAGGCTGACGAAAGCTGGGAGGCTAAGCCAGTCTACACGGTGACTGCCAGCTTTCGTCAGCCTGTAAACACCTGATGAAGACAGCCGAGCTGGTTGTCGAAGCGTTGTGTTTTCAAAACACCATCCGGCTGCACACCCGTGAAGACTACATTGCAAGGAGTATCACGCTTAGATTTGCTTGAGCCATGTGCTGAGAAGTCTTCATAAGGGAAAGATCTTAGTATACCAATGAACAAAAAAAGATAAAAATATTCACAATAGAAAAGCCAAACCTTTCCTTTTTTGGTTGCCTTCATACTGAAAGAACTGCTCAATCACATTATTCATTTCAATGTGATGATTGTCAGATGTCTTTAAATTGAAAGGAATATTTTTGCTCAACTTCTGAAGAAACCTTAGTTTTGGCTCAAACCTCTTAAATTTGTATACCTGTATTTCGTCAGTTTACCTTCATTATATTTATAAATGGGTTTCTATTATTGAAACGTTAACACCTTTCCAGATCAGTTGCATTAGCCTGCTTGAAAAGATAAAAATCTTAACATTGCTCAGAGTGAAGAAAACCAGTCCTAATGTTAATATAGTCAGTGGAAATTATGTAATTAGCTTGTGGTCAACATCATTCGATCTTCTTTGAGCAAGTGAAGACCCTTAACAGAATAAAATTTTCCATTTTACAGTGGTTTGTTATATAACTATACGAGGGTTACAAATTTCCCGTAAACAGTTACCCCTAACATGGCGGCGGCAGCCGGCTTCAATTTTCT
Source organism: Vandiemenella viatica (assembly GCA_031002005.1). Taxonomy (NCBI): domain Eukaryota; kingdom Metazoa; phylum Arthropoda; class Insecta; order Orthoptera; family Morabidae; genus Vandiemenella; species Vandiemenella viatica. Next base: position 205,711,819 of record JARYHS010013630.1, on the reverse strand, counting down.
AAGATTTCTAGTCACCTTTCACATGCGATAGGAGGGGTCTGGATAGCAATTAGGGTAAGAAATTAGGTGAAGAAATAATACATTACGAGAAGAAACTAATTTGGTGCAAGTTAGCAGTAAAACACAGTTTATTTGACAAAAAGGTATCAAACTGGTCATCCACACGACTCTGCCATTACAATGATCTCGGAGATGGGATAGAACACACTTCTATGTATTACATTAGCAGCCAGAATTCAGGTTTAGTAGGATCATGCAGTAAACTGCAATACATGCAGTATTGGCGAGAAAATCAATCTTAAAGGCATAACACAGCTCCAAGTGACCAGGCCAGCCAGACCGGAGTAGAATGAAGCATCATACCATCAGCGAATTCCAGCAGTCAGCTTGCAGCAGTGAGGCATGACAGCAACATCACAGCAACCCAATCCAACAACTTATCGTGCATCATGTCTATAAAATTTGAAGGACTGAAATTAAATTTATAGAAAGCTGTTGACCCAGAGATCCACAACATTTACATCCCATGGTTCACGACTAACAAACAATGCTCAAATTTCTAATGGTTAGATTCACAATACAGCGATTACGAGTTCAATTTCTTTTGAAGGAAAAGCAAGCAAATCAGTAATGATTTAAAAAAAATATATTTTCATACTTGGAGACTTGACTAGTGCCGAAACATTAATGAAATAAACAGAATCAGCTTTCAGATTGGTGATCTATGATGGATGATCTTATTCCTAGAATTTATTTTTCATTGCTGGGTCTGCTTTAGTTGACTCCTTCTTCCAGTTAATCCAACCTTGTACGTCTTCAGACGAGGCATTCACTAGTTGTATGTCCTCCTGCAAGGTATCCAGCATTTCCTATGTCATTCTCATGCAGTTAAAGAGTTGTTGCTGCACAGTATTTAGCCATACCATCGTAGACAGTCCTCACGATTTATTTATTTTCTTCAGGGATTGGAGCCACACCAAAAGCTGCCCGAATGTTGTCATTCTTGACGAGTTACACTGTATTAAGTGCAAGTGGCCAGCGAATTATCCTCATTTCCATGACATGCAGCTGTTCATGTATTTTAATTACTGGCAAACATTCAGTTCCATACAGTGTCACTAATCAAAAGTTGGTTCTGTAAATCTTTGATTTAAGGCAGGGGTGGCCAACCCAAATGATCTTGCGGGCCACTTTGGAAATGCATCATAATCCTGGGCCACATATAAAATTATTATATCCCCATTTTAGTTTTAGACCCACTATAGACATTTTTTGTAGTGAATAAAATTAATTATTCTGTGAACTCATAACTGTAAATTCATAAATAAAACAGGCAATATCCGTCATTTACTTGTATGATAATTATTTTAAAATCAAAGTTAATGTTTTGTCATAATTAAGATAGTTAATTTTTGAATATATGGATGCACAAATAAAGTATTCTTTTTTAATAGATTAGTTTTCACTTATTTGGGCATTATAAAATAAATATATTTTGTAAAAGTGGGATGAATCTTGCAAGCCGCAAAAATGTTCAAGGCGGGTCCATGAGACCCGCGGCTTGGCCACCCCTGATTTAAGGTTTAGTGGCACCTGGTTGAAAAGAACTCCAAACACCACTTCATTCAGGAAGCGTTGGCTATTTTTTGGATGCCTGGAGGGTGTCTGATGATACGAACAGATGAGTGTTCCCTGGAATTTGAACTCACATGACTTAGAGAGTTCAACACCATTGAAATTAACAAACCCATAATTTGGAACTCGGACACCCGCTGTACTCTGTCCTTTCTTACATTAAGTCATAGGCCGAGTTTCTCCAGGAAAGTTTTCCAACACTGGATTTGTTCCTGACTACATTAGTTAGTGACCATGATATCGTCAGCATAGAGCAATGTCCAGGGTTGTGGAGTGGTTAATTCTGCAGCAATAGTGTCAAGACAGAGTATAAACAGGAGCGAGGACAATGCTAATCGCTGATGAAAATCAACTCTTGATGGGAAAAGTTGCGGCATTTCCTACAGCTAGTTATTTCTGATTTAGAAGCTAGATCCATATGCTTCCGATATCCCATGATGTCTCAGTTCATACCAGATTAGAGAATGAAGTACCCACTCAAAGGCCTTTCCAAGATCCAAACAAGCTATTTGGCGTTGGTTTCCTCTTTTCAAGGTGCCTTTCCATCAGAAGGACTGATGGCGTGAATAGCATTGATCATCTCTATGCCTTTCAAGAAACTGAATTTATTTTGGGACAATCTTAACATTGCTCTGAAGATGTGCATCCTCAATGCCCTCAAAATCTTCACTGTGTAGCCAATCAACAATTGGAGCATTCTAACGTATCTCCATTTCCTTTCCAAAGGAGTATTGTGACACTAGTGAGCCAAGTACAAGGAGCTTCATCTTGGTCTCTGACCTTGTTAAAGAGATCTGCCCGAGACTGAGCTTCCTGTGAACAGAGCATCTTCCACACCTCTGATGAGATCATATGGTTCGGTTGCCTTTCCATTTTCTTTATGACGGGCTCCTTGAAGACATTCTGTGTGCATACACGTCCAGAACCAAATGGCTTCTTCTCTTTACAAACCATACTCTTTACATAGCGAAATATTGTATTTGTGTGTCCACCTCACGTGTTTTCTCTCATTGCAACCATCAACTTTGTTTTGGGACGAGTTAATTTATTTTCATTTATTATTAATACTTAGAGAAAGGGAATGTTAATAAAGACAATTGTAGATCAGAATCAAGAAGTTACTGAGGATTTTGAAATATTGAATTACTGATTTAATGATACTATTAGGGATTATCATCCTAGGATGAGAGGGTATTAAATTAGAGTAGTTTCTCCATAGAAGCAGAAATGAGGAAGCTACAAAATTTGAAACATATCCCCAGGAACTTATGAACCAAAACTAGGAAAGCTAAAAAAATCTTAAAGGAGAGGTAACAAATAGGACTGAAAATACAGGCCGATTAATTTGACATCATGATAGGAAAAATGATGGAAAGAATGCAACTACATCTGTGAGGAAATAAACTGGTTTACAAATTGATAACATGGCTTTAGACAAACATATCCTTGTGAATCTCTGATGATGTGGTATATACAAGATATTTCGAATGAATTGGACAAGGGAGGCCAACTTAATAGTGTAGCACTAGATCTTTCTAAGGCATTTGAGAGTGAATTTTAAATAAGGTGATATCCATTAGAGTGAATTAAAAAGGTGACTTGCTTGAGGAATTCTGAAGAGGCAGAAAGAAAATTGTTGGAGTAGGAAATGTGGTATCAAAAGAGGTGGAAGTGAATTTGGGAGTGCCATCATTGCTATTCATCATTCTAATGAATGACTGTATTGATGTTTTACAGTCAAATTTTGCACATGACATAATCGTATATAAAAGGATTATAATGAGAGAACACTGAACTGTTGCAGGGTGACCTGGATAGAATATCTAAATGGGAAAGTCAACATAGAATTAAGATAAATGCCAAGAAGACTAAGCTTATTAGGCAGACAGACAAGAAAACTAAAGGCTATTTATGATTATATGGTGGGGTGTAAATATCTTGGTACAATATTATGACTATAAACTCAACTGGGCACAGTACATTAATCAGGTGGTGTGAAAAGGTTACACAAATTCTTCATTTACTGTGAAGGTTATGAGGGGATGTACCAGAGAAGTTGAAGGAACTGGGTAACAAAACTTTGGTTAGACCATTGCATGAATGTAGTGGTCCTGAAAGAACAATATATTTTTAAACCCAACTTGGAACCATCTGAAACTAAAATGCCGTTCAATTATCTTCACAAATTTCTTAGCCACCACAGTTTTTCTTGAAGTGGGCACATTCATGCCTTACCTGGGCAATGTGAAGTAGGAATAAAGTACGAGTAATTCCTCTTCCAACCTTCCTCTAAAACTTTTAAAAGGTCAGAAATGGAGTCAAAACTAATAAAAGAAAACGTTTAGAGATAAATTATCAACACTTTAAGTTTAATTGACAGTTTCCTTTATAGTAGACTCACAATCTGGTATAATATTTATTTCATTCAGGAGAATCCTCCACACAACAGAATTTCACAAGATAATTGTTTTTCTTCTACATCAAAACACGAATCTGTTATTACCTCAAAGCTTCTTAAATACTTTCCTATTAGTCCCTAAAATTCTTCTTTCAATCACTTGCCTAACTGTTGCTCAATGATGACTCTTAAGAGTCTTTCATAAATTTAAAGTTCATAACCTTCGTTGTATTTGTTGCATCATGACAAAATAATACACTGTCTTCAAAAGTACTTCTTGCCCTATCAATTGCTACTAATTAGGCCAGATTATACAATCAAGAACTATAAAGAGCAGAATATTGGTTTTCTATTTTGGAATATATATATATCACTTCCGACCTTTTTATTATCTCTTGGAACTTTTCCCAGTTCTAATCCACTGTGGTTATGCTTTCCTTCCATTTGCTGAAACTTTTCCTGAAATATCTCTACAATTTTGAAAGCTGTGCCTTTTTAGAATTGTACCCATTTCTCGCATCAATTTCAGCCACTGGTTTACTTAATGCTCTAATATCCACCAGAACTGCTTCATGATAACTTATTCATTCAGTTACTTGACACCCCACAAAGTTATCATCAGGACTCTTTTTTATATATATATATAAAAAACCATTGTCAACATCAAGGTCATTAGAGGCGGAAAAGGACTGGAGCAAGGAACTGGAAGCAATTCGACTATGACTTCTGAATGAACCATCCTGGCATTCACCTGTAGTGATTTGGGGAAACCATGGAAAACCCAAATCTAGATGGCCGGGCGGGAATTCGAAGCCAAGTCCTCCTGAATGTGAGGCTAGAGCATTAATCACTCACCCCCCACGCTCGACCCATCAGGATTCATTAGGAAGATATGCAAATTGTTTCATCCCACTGTGTTTTTATACCTGTTCTGTAAGGCGTTCTTCCCTAACTAAGGTACTTGCAAATCTCTGTTCCTTGTGTTATTTCTTACCCAGTTGTCAATGGGTAAATTTAAATCTCCACCAATAATGCCATTCTACTTTCACATCTGAACTCTGAGTGATGAAGATGAGGCTCTTGGAAAAACTAAATTCATTCTTCCACCATGGTAAACAGCCAACACCATGATTTTTTTCTTTTTTATTGCCCCAGAACTGTATTCCAAGTAACTCAGGGTCATATCTATAAACATCAGTAGACTGTAGTATTCTTTGCTAACCAGTATGAAAATTCCTCCACCATTTGCTCTTCTATCATTGTGGTGCACTCTGTAACCATTGGGTATAACCAGGGCCGTAGACAGGTTTAATGGGCCTCGGGCAATTTCACCCGATCGGGCCCCTCTTACCCGCGGGGGGGGGGGGGTCGAGGGGGGTCACTTTTTTGACAACGATAAAACAAAACAAAAGTATTCAGATCCTTACAGTCAGCTGATAAAAAACAAAGCAAAAAATGTAAACGAACTAATTTGGCATTTAAACTATAGACAGTCAATTAGGAAATGTTTTACTATCTAAAGGTAGAGTTGAGATGGATCAATTTACCATTGATTATATTAATGATACTGATTTATTACAACTTTATCAATTTTTCCGGGCCCCTGTCAACAATTTATGGGCCCGGGCCCCGGGCAAATGACCCGAAAAAACCGGTCTGTATACGGCCCTGGGTATAACCTCAGTATCTAGTACTTTTATTAAGCAAGGGACTATCCCTATAAGTTCTTGTGGTTCATGTATCTCATTAAGTTTGGAAACTTTATTACTTTGTTCATTATACTTCCACAGTTGACCATTAACACTCTTATTACTAGCTTATTTTCAGCATGAACCTTCTCCTTCCCAGTTCTGCTCCAGTCAGGTATTGTTTCAGCATCTTTATCTATTTCTTTAACATTAGTAACTTTTTTGCACTGTGGATCTACAATCAGTATCCCTATGATAACCTACATCTATCCTTCTCACCAGCAACCCCTAACCTAAAAAAAAGGCACAGTCCTGACACCACCACCACTGGAAGTGGGCTCCTTTACAGCTTTAGCTAATAACTCAGTAAGCACCTCTTTGCCCCTTCTATTTAGAAGTAGGCCTTGCTTAGTGAAACCCACCTACCAATGGTGTCCACAGGCACAACTCCCAAGACAGAACTAATGTCTTTCCCAAATAGCATCTCCATTGCAATGTTTACCTGTCTCAAAGCATGGTTCAACAATGGCTGGTTATGGCGACCTAGTATCTGAATGAATTCAATCCTGCTGTACCTCCTTCACCATCTTTCTCATGTAGCTCTGTATTTTTATCAATGGTGGGGATAGTATTAAAATCCTTGTAAAATATCTGAATAAATTACTAATTTTGCTATATATATAATAACAATGAGCAGGAAAAAGCTTTAAGGCAATAAAACTAAGGAAGGATAGGGAAATATGACCCAACACTTACCACAGATGAAGGCGGCTGGGACGATGAACAAAAAACAAACACAAGAGAAGCGCAATATTTCGGCCTACAGCAGCCTTAAACGTGCAGAAGGTGAAGCACCAGATGGCGTCACATGTGTACACTTTTTACAGTTTAACGTCCCTTTTTAACAACGTGGTCTTTAGAGACGGGAAAGGATGGGGGCAAGGAATGGGAAGGAATTCGGCCATGGCCTTTTGAAGGAAGCATCCCGGCATTCACCTGGAGTGATTTGGGGAAACCATGGAAAACCCAAATCTGGATGCCCGGACGGGGATTCGAACCGCCATCCTCCCGAATGCGAGGCCAGAACAGGTGTACACATAGGCGCGGATGGTAGTTTAGGTGGAAGAGGGGGGGGGGGGAAAGTAAGCTCAAATATTGGATCGATAATCGGTACTGATGACGATTTGTTATTATTGAAAGAGGTGAATAATAACTGGGTGGGGAGATATATATATATATATATATATAGTACCTGGGTGACCGATCTTCGCTCGGCATCTTTCTATTTCTGTTCAGTATGGAAGAATTCATCAATATCCTTAGAGACGTTTGTGAGAAATTAATTTTATTTGGGACTGCACCACCTTCGGAACCGACGCGAAATTGGTAGTAATCTATTGAAATTTGGTTTAATTGCTTCGTCATTATGTCCACTTTACATTTGCACTCTTGCTTTGCGGAAAACTTGCAAGTTATTTAATTAAATTGCCGAAATATGACAGGACGCATTGCCGTTAGATGTCATCAGCGTTGAAAAATCAGTGATACTCTTTTAAAATGTTGATTTAATGCTTTGTTGTAATGTTTTCTTGCCGTTACAGCTTTTCTCCGTTGCAAAAAGTCACATATAATTAACAAAAAGACTATTTATCCGAGTTGTAAAACAGTGATGCCTGCCATATAGAAACAAGCAGTCAGAGATAATCGATTGCTTCCATTGTAAACAAATACGCCATTTCCGATTGATGCCGCAGAACGCAAAATTGTATAAAATTTTTCTCTTCGTCTAGGCTGTATTTCAACCTAACCACGAAATCTATGACGAAACAAAACTGTTTGGGATGATATGATCCCTGTACCGATAATTTTTTTGTTATTTTTTCACTGCTGGTAGCATTTCGCAGTTGCTCAGCTTCATATTTCGGCATTTTTAATTAAATTTCTGGTGACTTTTCCGCAAAGCCAGAGCGCAAAAAGTGAAGAGGACATGTTTATGAAGCAATTAAACCAAATTTCAACAGGTTACTATTAATTTCGCCGAGGTTCCGAAAGTGGTGCAGCCCACATTTTATCTATTTTCAAGAGTTGCTCATATAGTAGTATTAGACTGGAAAGAAGGAAGCATATTAAGCAATTATATCAGAGGTAGGACGGCCAGTTCCTTTTCTCTGGGACCTACAATTTAACGTACAATCTCAACCACAGAATGCCCCACCGTAGTTCATATGGTTAAATACATAGCTTAAAAATTCTTGCTCCCACTGGAATTTGAACCGGGATCATAGCCAGAATTTTTTAAGAGCTAGTGCAGTAACCACGTTTTCCCCACTAATTACATTTGAGCTGCTAGACAATGGTTGCGTGACATTAGATTTTTTTAAAGCCAGTATCTATTTTTTAAATATCTAATTTTTAAATGCTTTACAATTAAACTGGTAATATTTAATGATAACCACTTTGTTTTCAAAGAAGTTATGTAAATATAAGTATCACTTCTGATAAAGCCATTTTTTAAATATTTTCTTTTTAAATGTTTTACAATTAAACATACAGCGCTAGTATTCCTCGAGTCATCTAGCATACAAGAAATGCTCGTTTAAATATATGAGCTCCTTGAAAACAAAGAGAAAAATATTAGTAGGCTTCCTGGTACCTGAATCATCTACGAGATGGCGTTAGAGCCGTTTTCGAGATACCAAGAGCAAAAGTTGTTCGTATTTTGTAAAATTGGTTTTTTTTGCAGGGAGGAACACTATTTAGACAATCTTAAAAATCAAAATGTTATCTAAATATGAAATTTCGTCCAAATCGTTAACGCAGTTCCCGATATCCAATATATATATATATATACAAGAATTGCTGGTTTAAAGATATAAAATATATATAAGTGAAAAGTAAAATGTAAATAGCATGGATAATAGTAAATACAGAAATACAAAAAAATGTAAATGGTATAGATAATAAGTGCTGGGTCTGGTGGGCAGAGTTTATTGGAGATTGAGGCCAGGAGGATGTCTGGTGTCAAGGATATTCTGGTAGCTAGTTCCCATATACGAAGTTCAGAGGGGCTATAGTTGCGGCTTATGGGTTTCCTACAGAATGGATTTCAGCTTTTGTGGATCAGCACCTCCAGCCTTTTGTACAGGACCTCCCTTCATTCATTAAAGACACCCCCCACTTCCTTGAATGACTTTCCACAGTCCCCACTCCTCTACCATCTGACTCCTTCCTTGTCTCCATAGATGTTATATATATACAAGAATTGCTGGTTTAAAGATATAAAATATATATAAGTGAAAAGTAAAATGTAAATAGCATGGATAATAGTAAATACAGAAATACAAAAAAATGTAAATGGTATAGATAATAAGTGCTGGGTCTGGTGGGCAGAGTTTATTGGAGATTGAGGCCAGGAGGATGTCTGGTGTCAAGGATATTCTGGTAGCTAGTTCCCATATACGAAGTTCAGAGGGGCTATAGTTGCGGCTTATGGGTCTCCTACAGAATGGATTTCAGCTTTTGTGGATCAGCACCTCCAGCCTTTTGTACAGGACCTCCCTTCATTCATTAAAGACACCCCCCACTTCCTTGAATGACTTTCCACAGTCCCCACTCCTCTACCATCTGACTCCTTCCTTGTCTCCATAGATGTCTCTTCCCTTTACACCAACATCCCTCACGGACAGGGCCTTAGCGCCATGGAACACTTCCTGGAAATGCGACCTCCCGACAGCCTCCCCAAGACATCCTTCCTAATTTCCTTGGCAATCCTCATCCTGTCTAACAACTACTTTTCCTTTAACTCACACATTTACCACCAGATACGTTGTACTGCAATGGGCACCCGCATGGCACCATCCTATGCAAACCTTTTCTTGGTCCGACTGGAACAACGATTCCTCAACAATCTTCCCATTAAACCTCTTGTGTGGTTCAGATACATAGATGACATCTTTATGATCTGGACCCATGAGCATCATCTAATAGACTTCCTCAACTCCCTAAACAACCACTCCATCAACTTTACTTGGACGTACTCCCATACTCATGTTACCTTTCTTGATGTTGACATTTCCTCGCATTACGGGCGCCTACATACCTCTGTTCATATCAAACCGACTAATCTGCAGCAATATCTTCATTTCAACAGTTGTCATCCCTTGCACATAAAACGTTCAGATCCTTACAGTCTGGCCCTCCGTGACAGGCAAATCTGCTCTGATGAACAATCTCTTTCCCAATACACAGAAAACCTGTCTGGAGCTCTCATCTCCCGTAGCTACCCTCCTGACTTAGTACACAAACAAATATCCCGTGCCATAGCCCTTCCTTTACACAGCCACTCCAAGTCAGTACCCCTTGATACTAACCACATCACTCAGTTCTTCCCTGGTCTCGAGTCCATTAACCTAATCCTTCACCGTGGACATGATTTCCTACATTCCTTCCCCGGGATGCGCACCATTCTCCATAAAATTCTACCCACTGCCCCTCACACATATCTTAGCAGACCACCAGATTTAAGAAATCTCTTGATTCACAAGTACTCACCAAGTAATTCCCCCAGACTGCCACAGGGTTCATTCCCGTGGAATAGACCCTGTTGTAAAACATGCAGCATGCACCCAGTCACTACCACTTACTCCAATCCTACTACAGGTGAAACATTCCCTATCACTGGTCATGCTACTTACATGACAACACACCTCATATACCAACTGACATGTCTCCATTGCTCCAGTTCAAATATAGGCCTCACAACCAATCCCCTAGCTATCAGAATGTTTATACTAACAGTGAGGCCCATCCAGTTGCAAAACATGCCAGTTCCCACAAAATCAATAATTTGAACATCTGTTTTTCCCTAACAACACGACCCCCTCTGAACTTCGTAGATGGGAACTAGCCTACCAGAATATCCTTGACACCAGACATCCTCCTGGCCTCAATCTCCAATAAACTCTACCCACCAGACCCAGCACTTATTATCTATACCAGTGGTTCCCAATTATTTTTTCCCGAGTACCACTGCAAGAAGGAGCTCAACCGCGCGTACCCCTGAAATGATAAATAAATGAATTAGTTCATCCCAGTAGAGTGCTTCTCACAACCACAGGATTACAATATTATAATTGACACAAACACAGTTTATCTTAAAATATATTTTGGTGATAGTAATGTTTCTTTTGGCTGATAAAAGTGGATTTTTTTTCAATTATTTTAATGATCACCTTAGCCAAGAGACTACCGGGCGTACCCCCTGAAGAAACCTCACGTACCCCTGGGGGTACGCTTACCACTAATTGGGAACCACTGATCTATACCATTTACATTTTTTGTATTTCTGTATTACTAGTATCCATGCTATTTACATTTATTTTACTTTTCACTATATATATGTATACATTTCCCCACCCAGTTATTATTCACCTCTTTCAATAATAACATATCGTCATCAGTATCGATTATCGATCCAATATTTGAGCTTACTCTCCCCCCCCCCCCTTTTCCACCTAAACTACCATCCGCACCTGAGAAGCCATTCACCAGTCGGCCGTCTATGTGTACACTTGTGACGCCGCCTGGTGCTTCACCTTCTGCACGTTTAAGGCTGCTGTAGGCCGAAATATTGCGCTTCTCTTGTGTTTGATTTTTGTTCGTTGTCCCAGCCGCCTTCATCTGTGGTAAGTGTTGGGTCATATTTTCCTATCCTTCCTTTATATGTATATATATATAAATCTTAATTTATTATTTTTATAATTGTTCCAGTTATCTTTGCCATACTTAATTTAATTTTCTAGGTGGGTTAGGACATCCCAAATTCCATTTCAATTCATCTATGAGATAGTGCCAGAGTAAAAGTCATAATCAGACTAAACCAAATATGCATCTAGTCCAGTGCATGAAACCCATCCCTATCTTCCCCCAAATCACAAATATCAGGTTGCATTCCTCGCTGATGATATAAAGAGACACTGCCCAATTGGAATTAACACTCTGTTGTACATACTACATTTTGAGATGATGCAACTGTCTCTTTTTCCAGCAAACACTAACTCAGTAAGAAGTCAAAGAACTTTCAGTGTATATAATACAGTCAGAATGCTTTAATTATTTCAATACAAATGTAATGGCAACATTATTTTTGAAAATATCATGTAAGAATGAAACTAGATGAAATATTTTTAAACAATTTTGAATCATATGGGTACAAAAAATTATTTTGTTAAAAAAAAGATTAATAATTTTCATCTTTAGCCATTAGGGTAGAAAGTCTGATAAAGTGTAAATTAAGCGGATAATAATGTCTGGTGCTTACTCACTTTACAGTTGGATTTGATAAGTATTGCTAAGAAGTCTGATGAGACAAATCATATACATACAGTAACCAAATAAGGAAATTTTCATCTTTGCTTCTCCTCTTTTAAGAATATCATAGTTTTATATATAACCATTTAAGTTTGTAAGTGTTCTCTTCAAACTTTTCCCCATCTCAAAACAAAGACAAACATTCACAGAAAACAAACTTACTGCCTTACTTTAAGTTGCATTTATTAGCTAGTTACTTTTCTTTTAACACAGTTAAGTTTTTGTGAACAGAATCCAACTCCTCATAATATAAATTAGTGGAACAAATTTCTCAGTTTAAGATTCATCTGAAAATTATAAAGAAAGTAATGAAACACGATCTTCCAACTAATGGGAATTCTTTTACCAAATGAAAGTATTATAAACATACAAAAAGGATAATTTTAGTATTACATGAATGATGTTTCAAACAATTAGTGCACATACTACTATTCCAGATTCCATGAGCCAGTCTCTTGCTTTAATTAATTCTTATAAGCCAATTGACTTGAATCATGTGGTGTCTTAGCAAAAAATAACTTTATGATAAACAAAAGAGACGAAATATGCCATAGGCCTTTATAAATATTAAACAGAAATAATGTTTTCACAAAACTGTAAGCAAAAGTGAATAACTTAAGGCAGAGTTGGTTATACAAATTTTGAACTATATCAAAATTTATAATACATGTGACTCGTTCACTACAGCAAACGTAATGTGTTAAGAAACATCCACAACTCTTCAGAGCTGAAAACAATGAAATGAAATATACATTAAAGTAACAAGCAAAATTAGAATTTTAAGAAAAACTGTCACGTCACATACTGCCACAACTGAAGCTAAAGTTTCATTCCTCAAGATACCATCAACAACACACAAATAGAACCATAATCAATATGTTAATAACATTTTTGTTTTGTTTTTATTTTTCCAACATAGTATTTTAATCCGGAAGAAAGATTTAAATCAAGGTATCTATAGTTAACAATTTGCTGTTGCTGTTCTGCATTATCTCTTTAAAGTTTAGAATATTAAAAAAGAAAGAAACCTAGGAAAGTTACTATACTTGTTACTGTTGGTTTTGGTGGTTATTATCTGATGATGGCAATGGTGCATGAAGAGAGATAGAACAGTATAATGTGATAGATGAAGACTGGCCCAACATGCTAGGATTAACAGTTAAACATTGTTTCTGTGCCCAGAGCTGTGGTAAAGGCTCATGGTACCCATGAATTTTTCCACGCCATGAACGAGGTCTACCATCACTTGCCACTACTTCAAGAGCACCTCTTGCCACTCCAGCTCGACCAGATGGGATAGACTGTGAACATAAAAAGTGAAATAAGACAAAGCTACTCAATACATATAAGAACATTGTTATAACTTTCAGCTAATGAATTCATAACACTAGATATCTTAATTAAAACATGAAGTATCAAGTAATTAAACTAAGGAAAAAGTAGCAAGTAAGATCATTAAAGATGGGAAGCAGTCCTTAGATCAGCTTTGTCTTCAGAAATTAGATAAACTAATGGCGTAATACATTGGCATAGAAAACAATTTAAAAAAAAATTGAAACTAGATTAATATAGACCTATCAATTGGTACAATATTTGAAAAGACCTTTTTGTGTGTATTTAATAAGATTATGTATATATGTAAAATCAGAACATTCAGTGACAAACTCAAACGAAAGATTTTGTTGCATGTGTTCATCACAGTTATATTTAAGTCTACATCAAAACAATCAGTGATAACCTACAGAGAGTTTTTAAGCGAGTTGCATGAATTATTTATTATGCTTTAGAACTTTTCTCACAAAACTTGGAATTCGGGGACAGTGCACAGCATGAAACTAACACAAGGGACACTGGAGTTTTCATTATAACCTTTTATAAGGTGTATGTTAAACACTTGAAGACACCATTCAACATAATCTAAAAACAGTAACTACTCATAACATGAATACCTCAATTTGTTCCGACAGCATAATTTGAGAAACACATTACACCAAATTTATTCTGATGATGACACTACTGGCTCAGTAACTTAACTCAATTCTCCTAAAAATTACTGTTCAATAAAGACTATTGACAAAAAATTACTACGATTGAAAAGCTGCAAAACAAGAGTATGAGAAAGCACAGTAATTTGACTTTAGGAACAAAATATACAGTTGTTTAAGAGAAATGAAAATGCCAAAACAAATGTGGATTAACTGGAAGTTACCAAGCATGGGGATGAATGGTACTGCTCAGATTTCTCATTCAGGAGGACATAGATTCGATGGTGGTGTTGTTATTGGGGCTTAAGAGCTCGTCGATAGTGGGGTCATGAGTACCCTAACAACAACCAGGTTAGCAATTTACCATATTACTTACTGTCTGCTTGGCCGAATGTAAAGAGGCCGGCCATACAGACAGAAAAAAAATACTAAATTGTTGGCTAAACCACAATCATTCCAAACTATGTCTGGTTGGCTGTAAAAAGGCCAAACAAATTTGAAAACTTAAGAATAACAACTTAGAAAAATAACTATATACATGGATGAGTGGCTGTAAAATGGCGACTCATCCATTTTAAAACCTAAGCCGGTCTGCCCAAAACTTTTCGTGAATACGCAGGATTTTAAAACTTTAACTGCATTGCTACTGTCATCATTTTAAGTAAGAGATTGTTGCCTAGGTCAATGTCTGCCATTAAATCCAAAAATAAAACACAATCAGTTTAAATGTGGTGCACTGTCAAAGATATGCCACTAGCATTACAAAAGGTGGGTCCACCTGATGAAGAAGAAAGAAACATGTCAGAAGACAGTGTCCCATGCGGAGAGGAGTAAGGAGAATCTCATCCCTCCACACCTGCTGGAAGGAGCTGCTTCACAGCCAAATGGTCGGTTTGACCAGCTGGAGTTTATTATGCTACACTTTCAGCCACTGCCTCTAACATGCATAAAAACCAAATTATTTTCTCTGCCGAGGCAAAGTCTGACTTTGGGACCGGAGCAATGTTAACTCTGACCTAGTCTCAGGATAACTTAGCAGCTTTGTCACTGCCTAGTTTTCACTGATTCCCACATGAGCTGGTAACCAGCAGAATAAAACCTCCTTTCCCAAAGATTGGAGGGTGTCTTGTATATCCTGGACTAGTCGGTCTGCTGGATACATGTTTTCCAATGCCTGGATGCAACTGTGGGAATCACAATATATGATGTACTTCATACTGTGACCTTTTTTTATATGCTGGAGTGACTTTAGCAAAGCATAGCATGGCACTTTGCAGTGTTTACACTGCACTTGCTGTTTACTGAGATAATACTACGGATCATCCTACCTCGTTAGCCTGCTAAAGCCCTTGTGAATATACCAGGGTAATATCGTGGTGCTGGCTTAAAACATCGCAAAAAAACTCTACTAAATACATTGCCAGAAGTAAACAACTTGTACCATGACAAGTCTAAAATTGTTCTGGGCCTCTTTCAAAGCTATGAAGGAGATTTACTCCAACTATGGTGATACAAAGGGGGCTGGTCACAACCATGTTCTTGTAAAATAGCTTTTGTACTGTAGCTGAACGGTTTGGTTGCTCTATGGTGATTGGTGTAAAGCTGTTTAATTTGGATTAGATACTATGCTGTACATGAGACTGCCAGGAGTTGTGGCAATATGTATATAGTGTCGCACCAGGAGGAGATGCTAGCAGACGGAAAGCAGTGGCTCAACGGATTCAGCACATATGCTGGGCATTGGGCTGGTGCGGTAGACACCAGTAGTGAGTTCATTGAGCTCAGTTCCTGCATGGTGGATACTATCAAGTATCCAGGGGGTAACTGCCCCAAGCTGAACCGAATACTATGCACCCATACTGCAAATGTGACCATACAAAGGCTGTATAAAATTGTAGGAGGCAGGAGTGGTCAGCACCCCATGAGCAGCCACAAAGACATTTTAAAATGTTTATGGCTTTTAAGGCTCTTGATTTAGCACCTTTAAGAGGTAGCAGTCAATTAAGCCTACTGTCTAAAATAAGATCCAGAAACCGAACAGTTTCAGTAAAATTTAAAACTGTGTTCATCATAGTAAGATGAGATTCTGTTAAAATATTTATGTTCCAGCTAAAAGAACACAGCAAGTTTTCTCGGCAGAGAAACAAAAGCTGGTGTGTACTGACCATGCATCCACCCTTTTCAGCACGAGCTGCAACTGCTGCTCAGTGCTTCTCAGACTAGACGATTTACAAAAAGTTAAAAAATTATCCACTTATAAGAAGTACTGTATGGGAATCTTTATTACAGCTGAAATGCTGTTAATTGCAATGCCAAAAAGGGTCGCACTTAAAACTGACCCTTGAGGAACACTGTTTTCCTGGATAAAAAGATCAGACACTTCACAACCGACTCGGTATCGGAAGCAATGCTACAATACAAAGGATTGAATAAAATGTGGTAGATTTCCTCTAAATCCCAATTCATGTAGTTTTTTTTAAAAAAATAACATGTCACTAGGTAGCATCATAGGCCTTAACTGAATCAAAAAATACACCACCAAGGTTTTGGCTGTGCATAAATGCATCCTGTGTAGCCGCTTCAAGCAGGATAAGATTGTCCAAGGTGGAATGGAACTTCCTAAATCCAAACTGAAAGCGACTCAGCAGATTTCGGAATTCGAGACACCAAACAAGGTAGTGGTTGACCATCCACTCTAGTGCCTTCCTGTGCAGCTCATTAAGGCAATGTTGTGATAACTACCTCCCAACATTTGTCCTTCTCAGGTTTTGTTGTTGTTGTTATTAGGGCTAAAGGGTGCGTCGACGATGGGGTCATTAGCGCCCTAGCAACAACCGGCTTAGCAGTGTGGCTAGTTAGGAATATAACCGTCTGCATGGCCGATTGTAGAGGGGGTCGGCCATACAGACAGCTAACCAAAATAAAACCAAAACACGACGTGGTTGTAAAAATGCCACCAGCGTCAAACAGGTTTAAAAACGAATTAAAAACCATTCCCACCTCACTGACTGTATAATGGGAATTGTTACAATATAAAAAGTAAAAGCAATACAGATGGACGGGAAGCTGTAGAGGGGCCTCCCATCCATCTTAAAACTTATGCCGGTCTGCCCAAAATTTTTCGGACCAGACCGGCTAATGCACAGAATTTTAAAACTTTTGCCACACTGCTGCTTTCATTGTCTAAAATGAAGGACAGATTGTTGGCAAGGCCAACGTCTGCCCGTAAGTATAAAAACATCACACATTCAGTTAAAATGTGACGCACCGTCAAAGGTACGCCACAGACATCACATTCCGGAGGGTCCTCTCGGCGGCAGTGCTAGAAATTTGTTCATAAATCTAGGCGTATTTGTTACGCCTAACTTTCAGACTCAGGCGTAAAATGAAAATGTTAGGCGTAATTATATTATAATTATGAAAATACAAATGTTTACTCCAACACAATTTAATATGGTTCGTATGTGCCAATACATCGTATATGAAAATTGTGAAATAAATTAATATCGTTATTGATTTCATTGTACTTTGACAGTAGCTTTTGAATTTTACACAATGATCTTCATCTTCAGAGATTTAATTTCCAAATATTTTCGAATTTTTTCCGGGTTCATCGCCAGAGGATTATTTCTTTTAAATACAAATATGTAAAATAAAAATTGTAAAATATTTTCCTTGATGTACAAATTCTAAGAATAATTTGATTTCACAGTTTCTGTGTAGAATTTATCGATAAGATCGCAGAAACAAAAACATTCAGTTTATTGAATATATCGTAGCTGAATAGTAAATGCAATGATTCTCCACTTTCAATATCAGGAAAAATGCCTTATGGCCTTACCTGAAGTGCTGTGTCACTTCTTATCAAGGAATTCTGGTCTTCGAGGGTTCTGTGTGTTTTTTCACCAGTAAGCCACAGCTGGGTTGGGATCAAAATCATGCAGTGAAGATCCATTCACTTTGAAGAGCAATAAGTCATCTACATTTAGGGTATCCAAACAATGTCGTTTCTCAATTTTCATGTTGTTAAGCTCACTGAAACCTCGCTCACATATTGCAGTGGTGAATGGAAGCACACGGAAACATGAAATGATTTTTAATAAATTTGGATATTGGTTGTCTTCACTATTTTCGCTATATACTCTGTTCCAAAGCTGACGACTTGATAGAGACTTCTTGTTCTTAGCCCATATTTTACAGCGCAAAAATTCATCAGAAGCTTGTTCTTTGCTTATGGTCACTGCTGCAGGTAAATCCTTGAGGACCTCTTCAAACTCCTTTACTCCATAATTTAATATATCCTCATTTGGAATGTTAATTGCATCAAAAATGTGTATATTTTTAAACATTCGATTAGTTCGAAGATCTTCGAAGCGTTTTCTTAATCCTGTTAAGAAATTTCTGATTATATCTTCGCAATCACGTAAAAAATTCTGCAGACCCTCTTTACTCAGTTTTATGCTTTTATATTCACAAGTACCAGTACCAAAGTTACAGTCCTTATCAAATTGAGACAGAGTTGCTCCATTGGCAGCAATTAAATTTTTCAGTTTCATTTCGCAGAATTGTAAGTTCAGACATCACTTTCTCAATGTTCACCTTCTCATATTGAATATTTTTGGAAAATGTTGACAAAATATCAGTTACATCAATCAAAATGCACAAAAATCTCATGAACCGCACTGATTTTAAAGTTTTTAAGTAGTTCGTCACTTGTGCTTGAAGAATTTTATTGTAGTTTTTGTCAGCGCAATACGAAACAGTGACTGTGAAATTCCTGAGTGATGCTTTCAAAGCTCTGTTTTTTGAAGAAATCCACCTGGTGGATATGATAGACAGGTGGTTAACGACTGATTCATCCAATTCTTCAGCCAAATCTTTAAATTCTTTCTTATGCTTTGGACTTTTTAGAAAAAAAATTGTATACACCTTTAATTACTTTTTCGCATGTTTGAACGTAGTTTATGTTACTGAGGATATCAAAAACACATAGTTCTATCCTATGAGCAATACAATGCACCGATATAATATTCCCGCACACGTTGCACAATTTTGCAACCACACCATTGCTAACACCCATATTAACACTTGCCGCATCTAGACAGACACCTACAATTTTCTCTTTCCAAGAATCACCGTCGAATATTTCATATAAACCAGTGGTTCCCAACGTTGGCCGTACCGCCCCCCGGTAGGCGTTAGGGAGATCGAAGGGGGTGTTTGTGAACAAAGGCAAATTTGGAGGGCGTTGACGCCCAGCCAGCGCCCCCCTACCCACACTGGCAAGGACATGCCGATAAGATTAATTAATAACAAAAAACATTGAACAAATGTTTCAGCTAGTAATTCCAAACGTCCTTTAAGCATGATCAGTGGGGATTAAAAGTTGGTATTAGTACATTATATCTTTGTTCCTAACACAAGCTTCAATAGTTCATGAATGAGTTGCAGCAAGCGCTGTGCACCACAGGGATCACCATTGTTAGTATGTTTATGTTCCGGCTCGATCAACTATGCTTATATGTTTACAATGGTAAGTGTTCGATTGTTCGGTAGTGCCTTCAGACGGAGTGACTGTGAACCTGTGCGGTATCTAGAACTTACGTGGACCTACTTACTGCCAATCTTATATAGATATAAAAATAGACGTGTTTTTTCCTATATTTCACTTTTCAGCCACCACTACCTAGCACAGATCACTGATGTTTGTGGGTGGAAGTAGCATGGAGTTTCCTGTCATGCACAACGTTGGCCGAATGCCGATAGCTGTGGGGATGTGGGAGATATAATGATTAAAGTTGGTCAGTGCAGGGCGTTTTCATATTTCGACCAAAAATTCGTATCTCTGTATACTTCTCTTTCCTGCCACAACTACATAACATAGACTTTTGGTGTTTGTGTGTGGTAGTAGAATCGTCTTTCCTGTCGTGCACTATGGTTGTTAGATGTCGGTAGCTATGGGGATGTGGGAGATATGGGGGTTGAAAGTGGTCGACCTATGGCAATTTCATACTTCTGCCAAAGACAAACGTGTCATGGTGTATCACTTTTCAGCGAAAACTATAGATCACAGATAACTGGCGTTTGTGTGTAGTAGTAGCACAGAGTCACCTTTCGATCACAACAGCGGCCGAATTTCAGAAACTGTGATACTATGGTAGATATGGTGGTTGTAAGTGGCCGACCAAGGATATTTTCGCATTTCAACTGTCTTCGCATATGTCACTTTTCTGCCACAACTACATAACATAGACTTTTGGTGTTTGTGTGTGGTAGTAGAATCATCTTTCCTGTCATGCACTATGGTTGTTAGATGTCGGTAGCTATGGGGATGTGGGAGATATGGGGGTTGAAAGTGGTCGACCTGTGGCAATTTCATACTTCTGCCAAAGACAAAAGTGTCATGGTGTATCACTTTTCAGCGAAAGCTACAGATCACAGATAACTGGCGTTTGTGTGTAGTAGTAGCACAGAGACACCTTTCGATCACAACAGCGGCCGAATTTCAGAAACTGTGGTACTGTGGTAGATATGGTGGTTGTTGTAAGTGGCCGACCAAGGATATTTTCGTATTTCGACTGTCTCCGCATATGTCACTTTCCTGCCACAACTACATAGCATAGAGCATTGGTGTTTGTGTTTGGTAGTAGAATAGTATCTCATGTAGTGCACTATGGTTGTTAGATGTCGGTAGCTATGGGGATGTGGGAGAAATGGGGGTTGAAAGTGGTCGACCTGTGGCAATTTCATACTTCTGCCAAAGACAAAAGTGTCATGGTGTATCACTTTTCAGCGAAAACTACAGATCACACATAACTGGCGTTTGTGTGTAGTAGTAGCACAGAGTTACCTTTCGATCACAACAGCGGCCGAATTTCAGAAACTGTAGTACTGTGGTAGATATGGTGGTTGTAAGTGGCCGACCAAGGATATTTTCGTATTTCGACGAAAGGCATGTGTCTCCGCAGATTTCACTTTTCTACCACGACTACATAGCATAGAGCATTGGTGTTTATGTGTGGTAGTAGAATCGTGTCTGTTGTCGTGCACTATGGTTGTTAGATGTCTGTAGCTATGGGGGTGTGGAAGATATGGGGGATGAAAATGGTCGACCTGCAGGCAATTTCATATTTCTGCCAAAGACGCATGTGTCACGGTGTATCACTTTTAAGTGAAAACTATCAATCGCAGATCACTGGCGTTTGTTTGTGGTAGTAACACAGAGTCTCCCATCGATCACAACGTTGGCCGAAATTCGGTAACTGTGGGAGTGTGTGAGATATGGTGCTTGAAATTGGTTGATCATGAATATTTTCGTGTTTCATCCAAAGACTTGTGTGTATCCGTAAATTTTACCTTGCTGCCGGAACTACATAGCGCAGAAGACTGGTACTTGTGTGTGGTAATAGTATCGAGTCTCCCATCGTGCACTAGGGTGGTTAGATGTCTATAGCTGTCAATATGAATTCTTTACAATCACGAACGAAGTCGTGGGTACCAGCTAGTAATGAAATAAAAATATAGCAGAATATTTGTGTACCCAATTTATTTCATTATTTTTTTAGGCCTCTTTTTGTATTTGAGTCAACACAGGACTGTATGGTAATTAAATATTTACTGTATTTCGTTCTACGATATAATAATCTATTGAAGTAATTTTTGTTGAATGATTGATGCCTATTTCTTCCGCCAAAGCAAAAAACTTATTGAACTCTGTACGAAAAGGGCGTCGCCGGCTCCGGTGTGTGTGAAAACGCCCTTAGGCTATCTGACATTTTTTTTTAAAAAATAAGTTTTATTTTCTATGGAGGAATTGTGTAGAGTTGCTTCTCTGACCATAAAGTAACCCCAGAAGCTCACAACTCGTGGTGCCTGTGTTCTCCCGCATGGGACTGCATTTGGATCTGCAATTTCTTTCAATTGGTCCAGGCCGCTGCTGTGTACTGTATTCTCAATGTCAGTTGGTCAACTGTTGTTCTCTAGCCCTCATGGTAATTTGGGGTTATGGAAAGAGTGTCAACTACAGGTGCAAAGTGTGTTGACTTAGGAGCTTGTCGAATTGAATGTGTGGAGTAGGGAAGGAAGTGGTTTATAATTTTTTTTTAAATGTATTTTCCAGCACTTACATTTTGATGTACTTACATTTCACCAGAAATCGTTATAATGGAACAGAATTAATCAGGGTGCTGTAAATGATTTTATAATGGAAAATTATTAAATTGTATGGTCACCGGCTTTGAAAATGGAAAAGTACCATCAAGTTGGATCACATGAATCTACTGTCTCTTTACCATTTCTTTTGATCATTTCCACTTATTACGCAAAATCTGTATTATTTTTTTGAAAAACCTCATGTCTGCATTCGAGATATATGGCTTAAGAAATGTATTCATACAGCTCATTATCTAAATTTTTATTCAGTATACTATACATTTTAATTTTAATAGAGATGAAAATCTCTGATATATTTTTATAAAATAACTTAGAACATCTTTACCATTTTTGCTGAATATGCGTGACGGTCTGTAGGATTGTGTGTTAGTGTGGAACGAGGGGTCTTATCAGTCGCTCGCTCATACATAGACGTCCTCTGAAGACAATCAGTTATCCCGCCAGTGTATGGGTTGCTAATATAACCATGAACTACACTTACATTAACTCGAATTAACTGATATACTGCCTGTGTTTAAGCAAATTCTGTTGAACAGCTTGTTATGAAATTACATATTCAAGTTTCAGACCTGAATCTCAATTCTATCCACTTTTGATAGATATCTGCCAACCGGAAGTGTCAGATTAATGATGTCACTTTTATGTAAGTTATTTTATGAAGATTTTTCATCTGAGAAATTTGAAGAAAAACACCAAAGTAAAATAAATGAGTTATAATAACAACTTTTATTTCTATTTTTTTTTTTTTTTTTTTTTTTTTTTTTGCTAAAGCTTTATAATTTTTATTATTCTTATTTAATTAATACTATTTTGTACATTGTTTCCGTGGCTGGGCGGTAAAGTAATTTAAAAATACTATTGAAATTTGTATTTATACATTTTAAATGAATTTAAATAAATAACAAATGTTTTTTCCAGTTTACTTGTTGGTCGCAAAATATTCATGAAATAATGAACACAATTTTCAATTTATTTAATTAAATTGTAATAGTAAAACTATTTAATGGAATAACTTGATGGTGGTCATATCAAAATTTATTTTTATTTTCACAGAAAAAATGTAGACAGTACAATGTCGAACACTTGAAATATGGTTTTATTGAGGCGCCCTCAAACAAGACATTACCAATGTGCCTGATTTTCCAGAGAGTTTTCTCAAATGAAGGTATGAAACCTTCACGGTTAGAAGAACATTTAACCAAAACACACCCTGACAGAAAAGTTTATCTTACTTTCAAATGTTCAAAGAACAATATTCAAGACGTCCATCTTTAGCTGGTCTGTTTTCAGCGGCATCCAAACAAGACGCAAATGGGCTTCGTGCCTCTTACAAAATTTCCTTGCTTATTGTTAAATCGGAAAATCGCACACGATTGGGGAAGAATTGATACTGCCATCTGTGAATGAGGTTCTGTGTACTATACTGCACAATCTGGTGTCTGATATTATTAAGAGAATCCCACTTAGCAATAACACAGTACAGATGCGAATCGACGAAATGTCCGAGGACGTGGAGAGTTCTCTAACTGATTTTTTTAAGACTGCCAAATTTTCCTTTCAGCTTACCAAACAACGATTCATTACTTCTTGCGTACGATCACTTCATTAAATGTGAAAAAATTTGTCAAGATTTACTGTTCGCAAAAAAAAAAAATCTATATTTCAAGTTTTGGAACACTATTTTGAAGAAAAAAGTATTCCTCTGGATAATATAGTGTCCTTTGCTACTGATGGTGCTACGGCAATGGTAGCGCGATACGGAGGGCTGATTTAATATTTGAAAAAGGCAGTACCAAATGTAGTCGCCGTGCATTGTGTAATTCACAGACACCATTTGGTTGCAAAATCCCTAAGTGATCGCCTACACTGCTCACTACAGTATGTAATTACCGCAGTTAACAAGATCAGAAGCAATGTTCTCAATAGTAGATTATTTAGTAAACTTTGTGATGAAAATGACGAGGATTTCAATCATTTGCTTTTGCACACAGAAGTTCGTTGGCTGTCAAAGGGTACCTGTCTAACAAGATTTTATGACGCTTTTGACTCCATTATAACGTTTTTTTTTTTTTTAAATAAAGATGATTCATTAAGAGAGAATTTATTGAAATATAAGAATGTTATAGCTTATTTAACTGATCTATATCATAAATTTAATGAATCAAACCTACGGCTGCCAGGAGATAATTTGAATTTGATCAAAGAAAAGTCAGTTATTTGTGCGTTCATGTCAAAACTTGCCTTGTACAAACAAAATGTGGGTCGAAGACAATTCTATCAGTTTCCAAATCTTTCCTCTGTGGAAACAAATGATTAAGATATTTTAGTATTTTGTCAACATTTGAAGTACTTAAAGAAGATTTTAAAAACATATTTCAGGATATTCTTAACATGACCATTCCAGATTGGGTATTAGAACCTTTCTCAAACCTACATACAGCAGATTTATCGCTACAGGAAGAGTTGATAGATCTGCCAACAAATGAAGAATTAAAATTGAAATTAAAAAATGGATATCAAGAATTTTGGCTACAGAGGCAAATTCCAGATTTATATCTGCCTTTGTGGGCTGCAACAAAAAAGTTTTTCACCGTCATATTTAGCAGAAAGGGAATTTAGTATAGTAAGCAATTTACAAACAAAGAAAACAAACAGAACGCGGCGATTTAAGACTCCTGCTGACAAATATAGCACCAAATGCAGAAAAATTGGTATCATTACATCAAGCTCAGACATCTCACTGATAATTTTACAATAATTTTCAATATATGTTTTTAATAAAATTTTGTACAAGGCACCAATATTGTTAATATTCTTTAACAATTTTAAAAATCAGTCCTTGTTTTTGATTATTAATATAGCCAAATTCACCTAAGAGTTTGAAGAAGTGGGCAACCAGCCAATTAAATTGAAGCGCTATGGATTACACAACGTTGATTGCAACAACAAAAGACGTCAGTGCTGTTTTTTTTTCGAACAGGGGGGCGGTCAGTAATTTTTTTTCCAAAAGGGGGCGGTAAGTCAAAAAAGGTTGGGAACCTATGATATAAACTGTCCAAAATACATTCGAATATGCTTTTAGCAGATCCGTCACTTAATGGCTTTAATTTTAAGAAATATACTCGTTCCTGCCCTTCTTTAAAAGATGCTACATAGATGATTTCACGTTCAATTGCACCCGTATCAGTTGATCCGTCATACATAATTGATATATAGTCACTACTTGTAATTGGATACGTGAATTTACTGCTATATTACTGATGAAAACAGTACACGACTTGTCATTTCTGTATGCTGAACCAATTTCGACACCGTTTTTTTTCTTGTAACTCTAACAAACGTAGGTAATCTGTGAACGCAAAGTTGCCTTTTGCAACAGAGTAAGCAGTATTAAATAAAACACAAATTTTTTGGTGTACTTTGTCACTCATGCCACTCAACGTAAGAGCTAACTGTGTATGCAATGATTTTTGTTTTGTTTTTTTGACCACATCTGCCGCACACGAATTCTGATGGACTTCACTTTTGTCATGTTTTTTAACTGTTTCTAATCTAGATATGACCTTTGCATTTACGAAACTCGTTAAAGATGAATTCGAAAACAGCCTACAAACGACGCAAAACATACTATTTTTGCTGCCTTGTTCTATTGATAACCAAGGAAAACTTTTTTGCCTCTTACTTAATGTGTTTTTACCCACGGCATTAGTTGTCGATGTACTGGTGGTAACAAAAGGCATAGTAGCTGACAAATTTTGAACTGTTTTTGATCATTTACTTGCTTGTTGACCTCCTGGATTGCGTGAAGTCGGAGCAGGCCTACTGGTAGTAGCTGAAGGGCCTGATGATTTGTCAGCAGCTGATGTTTCTTCATTTTCTGGCAGTCCTCGTTTATCGGTACTTGTAACACTTCTACACCAATACTTGTCTTTACAAATGGTATACATTCAGTAATTTTACGAGAAATCTTTTTGCTTCCTTTGTTAAGCGAATAACAGAGAAGAATAACATACGCGCTAGAATTGTCTTCTTTTTTTTTTTTTTTACTTCGCGGTACTTACCCCTACACTAATTCCATTTCTGAACTTCAGAAACGTATTACTGGAAACTTTAAAATAGATCAAAATGACAAGAATTAAAATTAATTATTAGAATTTAACCTTGAACACACAAAACTGAAAACAAGTTCCGAAATGTAATTTTTTAAGTTTTGATGCTTAGGCGTATTTTCTACGCCTTTGAAGGAGATTGCAGGCGTAAAAAGAAAATATTCAGGCGTAATTACGCCTAACGCCCGGTCAATTTCGAGCACTGCTCGGCGGAGAAGGAAACCATGGGTCAGAGGACAGTGCCCTATGCGGATGTGAGTGAGGAGAACCTCATCCCTCCTCGCCTGCTGGAAGGAGCTGCTCCACGGCTGAACGGTCGGTTTGACCAGCCGGAGCTTATTATGCTCTACCTCCAGCCACTGCCTCTGCCAGACGTCAGAAACAAATCTTTTCACCGTCAAGGCAAGGTCAGACTTTGAGACCGGATCTAAGTCAATTCTGACCTAGTTGCAGGCTAACTTGGCAGCTTCATCAGCTGCCTCGTTCCCCCTGATTCCCACATGTCCAGGTACCCAGCAGAATATGACCTCCTTTCCAGAAGATTGGAGGGATCGGAGGGTGTCCTGTATGTCCTGGACAAGACGATCTGCTGGGTACATGCTTCCCATGGCCTGGATGAAGCTGAGGGAATCACAGCATATGATGTACTTCATGCTGCGACTTACTTTCATATGCTAGAGCGACTTTAACATAGCGTAACACTCTGCAGTGTATACACTGCAACAGCTATTCAGTTTGTAGTTATATGTCGCTCGAGGGAACACTACGGAGCAGCATACTCCGTTAGCCTGCTTAGACCCATCCGTATAAACCGGGGTAAAATCCTGATACTTGTTTAAAATGTCACTCAAAACTCTGGTAAAAACACTGGCAGCAGTTCACTGCTTGTTGAACCTAGACATATTAAAAATCGTTCTGGGCCTCTTTAAAAGCCAGGGGGGAGACTTACTCCAACCCTGGTGATAAAAGGAGGGCAATTCTCTTCTAAAATGACCTTTGTATGGTGGCTAAACGGTTTGGTCACTCTGCGGCGATTAGCATACATCCGTTCGAAGTTAGATGTCACCACAACGTCGTGCACGGGACTATGAGGAGTTGTAGCAATATGTACATAGTGTCGCACCATGAGGAGATGCCGCTGGATGGAAAGTGGCAGCTCGCCAGACTCAGCACAAATGATGGGAATTGGGCTACTGCGATATGCACCCGTGGCGAGCTGAATTCCTGCATGGTGGACACCATCCAATATCCGAAGATAGCTGTCCCGTGCCGAACCGTATACAATGCACCCGTATTTCAAATGCGACTGTACAAAGGCTCGATAAAATTGTAGCAGGCAGGAGCGGTCAGCGCCCCACGACCTACCACAGAGACATTTTAAAACGTTTAAAGCTTTCAAGGCTCTGGCTTTTACATCTTTAAGATGTGGGAGCCAGCTGAGCCTTGCGTCTAGAACGAGGCCCAGAAAACGAACAGTATCAGTAAAATGTGGAACGGTGTTCCTCAGGGTATAGTGAGGTTCTGCTAAAAGACTTCTGCTACGAGTAAAAAGTACACACCGGGTTTTCTCAGTAGAGAAACGAAAACCGGTGTCCACTGACCATTCATCCAGCCTGTTCAGCGTGAGTTGCAGCTGCCGCTCAGCGTTTCTCAGGCTGGACGATGCAATAAATATTAAGAAGTCGTCCACATATAAGGAGTACCTTATGGGACTCCTTATAATGGCTGCAATGCTATTAATAGCAATGGCAAAAAGTGTAACACTTAAAACTGATCAGACACACTACCGACTCGGTACCGGAAGCAACAACCAGATAAAAATGACTTTAAAAAACGGGGTAGGTTACCTCTAACACCCCATTCGTGCTACTGTTTTAAGATAACATACCGCCAGGTAGTATCATAGGCCTTCTTGAGATCAAAAAAGACACCCACAAGGTATTTGCTGCGGATAAACGCATCCTGTACTGCCGCCTCCAGGAGGATCAGGTTGTCCAAGGTTGAATGGAATTTCCTGAATCCACACTGAAAGCGGCTCACAGATTACGGGATTCAAGACCCCAGATGAGGCGACGATTGACCATCCTCTCCAGTGTCTTCCCCACACTGCTTGTTAGAGCAATACTACGATAGCTACCTGGCAACAATTTGTCTCTCCATGGTTTTAAAATGGGAATTAATGTTGCTTCTTTCCACGAGTCAGGGAAGTGTCCTCCGGTCCATATATCGTTAAAAATATACAGAAGGTACTCCCTAGCATCTTTACTTAGATGCCTCAGCATCTGGTACTGGATCAAATTAGGCCCTGGAGCAATGTCGTTAGCGCTGTTTAACGTTGACTCCAGCTCCCAAAATGTAAATGGGCAGTTGTAGGCCTCTGTATTCGACGAATCGAAGAACAGCGTGTGCCTCTCGGCAGCTATCTTGCATTGCTGGAACCGAGGGTCAAAATTGGTGGATGAAGTGATAGCGACAAAGTTCTCCGCCATCAGCTGCGCTATGCTTCGTTTATCGGTGACTATATATCCGTGATCCAGTAAACCAGTTACTAGAGGGCGGGAGTACCTTCCAGATATACGGCGGATAGACTTCCATACTTTCGACGAAGGTGTGGAACCATTTATAGCGCTCACAAAGTTCTGCCATGACCTTCTCTTGCTCTCCTTAATAACTCGACGCGCCTTAGCTCTAGCAATACGGAACGCTGCCAGGTTGTCGGATGTTGGCTACAACCTAAATCGACGCAATGCCCGCCTACAACCCTGAATGGCGGATCGACATTCGTCATTCCACCATGGGACGTGTGTCCTATGCAGCGTTCCAGAGCTTTTCGGCATGGACACGTCAGCTGCCTGGTGAATCACTTTGGCAAAGTGATTCACCCTCTCCTCAAGATTGTTATACTCTTTATGAGTGATGGAGCGGCGGTAGAGTTGCCAGTCGGCTTTGCTGACGTTCCATTTGCGTCAGTTATTGCCTCCTCCACGCTCAAACTCTACGTGCATCCATATTGGGAAGTGGTCGCTTCCACGAAGGTCACGATCCACCTCCCAATGCACGGAGTCCGTGATCGAGGGGGAGCACAATGAAAGGTCAATGGGTCAATGGCAGAGGAAGATCCGGAAGCAGTGGTAAAATGTGTCATTGCACCAGTATTGAGGACAACCACTGCCACTCCACCCTACGCTCGATCACCCTCGGTATCGTCCTTACGGTACATATCATATCCTCTTAGCACAGGTTGGTGTGATGGTCTGAAATGTGTCTCTTGTAAACAGAGACACAAAGGATCAGACCATGCTAAGAGGTGTAACTCCTCTTTGTGAGCTGTAAAACCGTTGAAGTTCCACTGGAGTATGGGAGCCATCCTTACCTATTTAACCTCACCCACCCCAGTTCGGGTGGGTCATCAGTCACTTCCTGCTGAGGAACGGGACCAGACTCGTCCACCAGCATCTTCGTTTCTTCCTGCCTGGAGGCGGAGACAGACATCTCCGACCCAGAGGACTCCTCAAAATCCTCCCCATCCTTTTTCTTCTTCTTCCTCTGCCTCTTCCCCTTACTTTCCCTGCTTCTGGGCCTTCTGGAGGAGAAGAAGAGGGGGACTTAACAAACTGGGTCGGATCAGTCTGTCTAAACTTTATACCTCAGATCTTTTGGTCACCTCTATTTCCACCGGTAGCAAATGGTATCGCTACCATTTCAATAGCTCGTGGTGGAATAGGAGGTGCCATTAACCTGATTGCTGGTGGAGACTTTATTTCTGCTGCTGGACTGGTCGAGGTTGCAGATGTGTTGCTAGCGAAATCCACAGTCTTGGGTGTTATGACCTTTGTGGATTTTGCACCACACTTGCATTGACATGAGCACATAGTGCTTGTGCCCATGTCTGCGAAGGATATCTGCGTAGCAACACCTTCTTTCCTGATGGGAGTCGAGACCGTCTTGGCAAAGCTTGTTCCAAATATTGGAGCGGCTAGCGCTTTAGCCTTCTTCTTTGCCTCTATATAAGGTATCCGCTCTTTGGTCTTCAACTCCTGTATCTTGCGCTCTTCAAGATACACTTCACACTCCCTACTCCAGGCAGCGTGCGACCCAGAGCAGTTGACGCACACCTGTGGGAGCGTGCAATTGCCACCAGGCTCATGTGCCCCCTTGCCGCATCTACCATAGGTGGGGTTGCCCTTGCATGACGCCATCGTATGTCCGAACCTCTGGCACTGGAAGCAGCGCATTGGGTCCAGAACATACGGACGGACGTTCAGATTAATGTATCCGGCTTTAATACACTTGGGCAACACTGGAGTGTCAAACGTCAGGACGAAGGTGGCAGTCTTTTCAAGACTGCCATTTACCCTCCGCGTAATCTGACGCACCTCGACCACTTGCTGATCTTCCCACTCCTTAACCAGTTCCTCAGTCCCTAAATCCATAATGTCCCGGCAGGTGACAACGCCTTTACTAGAGTTTAGGGTTCTGTGGAGTTCGCAACTGACTGTGAACTCCCCAAGCTTCTCGCAATTAAGGAGCTGCCTACTGGTGGTTGTTTCCAGCAGCAGCGTCCCGTTCCTCAGCTTTATAACTGATCTCAAGGTTCCAACCAAACCTTCTAAACCTTTATTGATGTAAAAAGGAGACACCTTTTCAAATGTCCCCTCTACCCTCTGCATTATAACGAAAGCGTTCGGTATTGAACAGACTTTCCTGTTACTTTGACTCTCCGAAGCGGGTGGGCTATCAACCCTGGCCCGCTTCTTGGTACTGGGTGTATTTTTATTTTCCTGTGACACACCCGTACCGCAGGTTTTTGGATTTGTGAGGATGAATTTTGGTCCCACGAGTAAATCCAAAAATAAAAAGGAATGCTCATACAACAGGGGTGTGCAGGTGCCCCTGAGGTTGCACGTTATTGAGTGATTTCCCTCATCATCCATACACCTCCTCGGCACGTGGCTGACCTTGAGGTTGAGGGATTTTTTATAGAGGTTTGTTCTTTCCTCGCGATCCGGGCGATGAAGCCAAGATCCCCGTTCTCCTAGGCACACAATGTTCCACCGCCACGCCCTACGGTGGTCGTTGAAGCATGGTAGGAGTTTACAGTGTGGGAAACTTGCGGCGCTCACATGTTTCCAGCTCGGGCACCGCGGGTTCGCCAAACCCGTACCTGGCACTTGTGTACCAGGCCCCTGTGGGGTTCTCGGGTTTTAAAATATGGATTAGTGTTGTTTCTTTCCATGAGTTGGGAAAATGTCAAACATATCTATAGGGTACTCTTCAGCATCTGTGCTAAGATACCTCAGCATCTACTATTTCATCAGGACGGGCCCTGGTTCAATGTCTTCGGTGAATCCAGCTCCCAAGATGTAAATAGGCTATTGTATGCCCGTAAATCCAACAAGTTGAAGCTATAAATGTGCCTTACAGCAGCAGTTCTTCATTGCTGGACCTGAAAATCCAATCCAGCAGACGAAGTGATTGCAGTGAACGACTCTACCATCACCTGTGCTACATTTCAATCATCGATGACTACATGCCCCTGATCCAGCAATCCAGTTACTGGTGACTGAGGTACCTTGCAGCCATACATCAGATAGACTACTATACCTTTGGTGATAATGTTGAACGGTTAATGGTGCTCACAAAGTTCTGCCATGACTTTCTCTTACTTACTTAATCACACGACACACCTTAGCTCTTGCAATTTGGAATGCTGTGAGGTTGTCAGGTGTTTGGTACAACCTAAAATGACACAAAACCCATCTGTACCCCTGAATAGCAGAATGATAGTCATTGTCCCACCAAGGAACGGGTGTTCTTTGCAGTGTTCCTAAACTTTTCTGGATGGAAATAACAGCCGCTCGGTGAATCACTTCTGTGAAGTGTGTCACCTTCTCTTCAATGTTGTGGCACTGCTCGAGAATTACTGAACAACAGTAGAGCTGATTGTCAGCTCTGCTAATATTCCATTTTAGTTGCATAGCTCTTTGTCCATGTTCGAACTTAACGTATAACCATATTGGGAAGTGGTCGCTACCATGAAGGTCGCCATCCACCTCCCAATGCATGGAATGTGCAATTGAAGGATATCACAAAGGTCAGTGGCAGAGGATGAACCAGAAGCAGTGGTAAAATGCGTCATTTGGCCGGTATTGAGGATGCACAAATCCTACTGTTCCATTCTCCAATAATCTACAAATCACTCGACCTCTAGGGCAGTCAGTGGTTGGAATCCACAATGCATTGTGGACACTGAAATCTCCCAACAGGAGAAAAGGTCAGGTAATTTACTGCAATAGATCTGCCAATTGATCCTCAACTGGCGAACCAGGTGGTAGATATATGGAGCATATGGTTAATTGAATTGGACCATATATTCTAACTGCTACTGCTTGTAAGAGAGGTGAGAGCAATAGGTTTGGAGTGGACAGCATTTTGGACAAGAACAGCCACTCCTCCCTTTGCTCCATCACCCTTAGTATTTTTTTTTTTTTTTTTTCCCCAGTATATGTTATATTTTCAGCACACAGTGGTGTGTCGGACTAAAATATCTCTCTTGGAGACAACAGACACAAAGGATTAGACCGTCCTAAGAGATTAACTCCTCTTTGTGAGCAGTAAACCCATTCATGTTCCACTGAAGTATGGGAGCCATCTTACCAGTTTAGACCTGCCCCATTTTGGGTGGCTCTTCGTTCATTTCTTGCCGAGGAACGGAAGCAATCTAATTCACAAGCATTTCTGTATCCTCCGGCTCCAAAGATGAGAGACATCTCCGACTCAGTGAATTCCTCAAATGATATTCTGTTTCTTCCTCTGCCTCCTCCCCGTTTTCTCCCTATTACTACGAGGTAAGTCCGATAAGTACTTAGCCTCTCTTCCTGATGGCGCCACTGTCGCCAGAGAAATTTATTATAGTGCAGTACATTATCTTAGACAGCTATTGTTAAAATTTCAGCCAAATTGGACTCATAGTTTTGTAGTGATTGCGTGTGAAAGTGGGCGTGTCCATGGATTTTAGAAAAATGGAAAATGTGCAATATCAGTAAGTGATTTGATTCTTGTTTTTGGGAGGAAAATCACACAGCGAAATCAAAGAGCGCTTGGGTGTTGTGTACGGTGACTCTTTTCCTTCAATGGCGACTGTCGAAAATTGGTTTAACGAGTCGGTTTTTGATGAGCCACGTCCGGGTGCCCCGAAAACGGTTAACATGGAGGATAACGTGACAAAAATGTATGATCTCATATTGGCAGACCGCTGATTGAAGGTGCACGAGATTGCTGGGACAGTAGGCATCTCAAAAGACCATGTGGGTCATATCTTGCATGAAATTTTGGGCATGAGAAAGCTGTCAGCACGATGGATGCCTCGTTTGCTTACTCCGGACAACAAGTACAACTGTGAGACCACTTCACAGCAGTGTTTGATGCTGTTTAAGCACAATCCGAAGGAGTTTCTGCGTTGTTACATGACCGTCGACGAAACATGGATCCACTGGTACACACTAGAGACCAAGGAAGAGTCAAAACAGTGGACTTTACCCGGCGAATGTGCTCTGAAAAAGGCGAAGACTGTCCCACCAGCTGGAAAGGTGATGGCCACCATTTTCTGGGATTCACAAGGTGTGATCTACACCGACCATCTGGAGAAGGGCAAAATGATCACAAGGCTTTATTATGCTGAATTATTGGGCTGATTCGATGCTGAATTGCAGAAAAAAGGCCTCATTTGTCGAAGAAAAAAGTGCTCTTCGACTATGACAACGTACCGGCTCACGGTGGCCATACACGATTGCTCCATTTCGATGTCATCCATATGGATGACATCGATGTGGATGACATCCATGTGGATGACATCCAAAAGCATAACACATACACCATCATGCCATCATTCCAGTCAGCCACGACAATGAAAAACTAGGCAAATCAAACAACAATAGGTAGTCAATTTGCTATACAACAATCTAGTTATGCCAAATACAAAATAAAATGAGCCCGAATTAACTTTAAAGGACATTAAAACTATTTAATACTGAATACAAATGCTGAGAATTAAATAAACGTCCAAAAAAGTGAAAAATTATGAAAAATAAGCTCTGTGATATTACGAAAACTTTTAAAAATACTACAAAATTATTATAAAACAGATTTATGAAATTTAAGCAGTTTAGCAGGCTGAAAATAGTGACAGGTGCATCACATGTTATAAAATAACATATTTAAACAAGTAGGCTCATGTAAAATTAATCTTATCATACTATGACCTTTTTGAAAAGAAGACCGCAAAGAATTCTCCTTTTTTTTTTTTTTTTTTTTTTTTTTTTTTTTTTTTTTTAATACTGTTTCTCTGTTGGCGTTTATGTCTTTATTTTTAAATATATTAGCAATTGATCTATTGCCACATTTATTTATATTTTGTCACGGTAATCAGGATTAGAGATCCTATAAGCATGGTAAGTCTTTATACTTCTCAATACTCGCCAGCACAAAGTCTTATTGAGACAACATTATTTTGAAAAAAAAGTAAAAAAAGAAAATAATATCATTATAATTGTTATTTAATAATATTTAAAACTGTATTATTTTCAATTCTACATTCAAAATAATATTTAACTTGTACCAAAACAAATATTTCTATGGCAGATTCAAAACGAAAACAAAAGAAATGGTACAATGTTGCATAGTCCACTCAAGGCACTGATGTTGTCTGCTCGGTGGTCAGCTACAGAATGAGAAACGTTTGGACCGCGGTTTGACCATACACGACCTGAATGGAGTGATGGCTTGATGTTGCTCCACATGGTTTTCCTCACACACCGTCAGTCGGCTTGATGGCATGATGGACAAAACTGATGGATATTGGACTGGCCAGATATCCAAATAATCCTGTCAGTCTACATCATCCACATCAATTTCCCCACAGACGACACAAAAATCGAGTGGCGTCACTCCATTTGGACGGATGGAGCAATCGTGTATGGCCACCTTCACACCTCCGCCGTCACCACGGCCAAATTGGATGAATTGGGCTACGAACTGCTGCCCCATCCACAATATTCTCCAGATTTGGCCCCATGTGACTTCTTTTTGTTTCCAAACTTGATGAAGACAGTCACAGAGCAGAAATTTGAGTTGAATGAGGAGGTTATCACCACTACGAAGGCCTACTTGGCAGATCTCCAGAAAACGTATTTTTCTGATGGGTTAAAAAAGTTGGAACATCACTGGGTCAAATGTATCGAGCTAAAAGCAGACAATGCTGAGAAATAAATCGACACTTTTCTAAAATTTTCTTTTGTAGGTTAAGTACTTATTGGACCGTCCTCATAGGTAGTCCGAAAGGAAATGAAGAGGGTGATTTTACAAACTGAGTTGGGTCCGTCCATTTAAACTTCAGACCACAGAGCCTCTGATCACCTTTTCCACTGGTAGCAGATGGTGCTGCTACTGTTGTCACTGTATGTGATGGAATAGGAGACTGATACTGCTGGTGGAGACTGCGAGACTGCTGATGGAGACTGCGAGACTGCTGCTGGAGTGATCGAGGCCACAGACATGTTGCTACCGATGTCTGCAGTCTTGGATGTTATGACCCTGATGGCTTTTTGCACCACATTTGCATTTACATGAGAATGATGTGCTTGTGCTCATGTCTGCAATGGACGTCTGGGAAGCAACTTTTCTTTCCTGATGGGAGCTGAAGCCATCTTAGCAAAACTAGTTGCAAAAATGGGAGCAGCAAGCTTCTTTGCTTCTGTGTAAGGAATCTGCTCTTTGATCTCCTGTATCTTGCTTTTTTCAAGATACACTTGAGACTTCCTACTCCAGGCAGGTTGCGACCCAGAGCAGTTGAGACACACCTGTGGGAGCGTACAACAAACACCCAGCTCATGTGCGCCATTGCCGCACTTACCATTCCACATGTGTGGTTGCCCTTACACAACACTTTCGTTTGCCTGAACCTCTAGCACTGGAAGCACCGCTTTGGGTTCTTTGGCAGTTATGGAGTGTCAAACATCAGGACGAAGTTGGCAGTGTTTTCAAGACTGCCATTTACCCTTATTGTAATCTGTTGCACCTTGACCACCTTATGATCTTTCCACTCCTTAACGAGTTCCTTGGTTCCTGTCACGGCAGGTGACAACGCCTTTGCTGCTGTTCAGGAATTTGTGGAGTTTGAATGTTACGGCTAACTCCCCGAGTTTCTTGCAATTAAGCAGCTGGGAAGTCTTCCTACGGTGAATGTTTCCAGCAGCAGTGTCCCATTCCTCTGCTTCCTCACCAAATTTAGGGTCTCTACCAGACACTCAAGACTTTTTAGATATACAGCGGTGAAACTTTTTCAAAATTTCCTTCCAGTCTTTCCATTAAGATAAATATATCTGTAAGCGAACAAACTTTTCTGTTACTATCCATATCTGAAGTAGGGCGGCTGTCAACCCTCACCCACTTCTTTAAATTGAGAGTGTTTGGATTAGCCTGTGGCACACCCACACCTCAGGTATTTGAGATTTTGGTATTTGTTTATTGGTTTTGAGTTTTGAGCTTGAATTTTGGTCCCATGAGTAAGGTGGAAGGTTTTGGTGGCGCATACCTCCACTGTGCTATTACAACAGAGGATGCACAGGTATCCCTCAGGTCACATGCTAACGAGTGATTATCCCCATCACCCATTCACCTCCAAGGCACATGTCAAACCTTGAGGTTGAGGGATTTTTTTAATAGAGGTTTGTTCTGTCCTTATGATCTGGGTGATAAAGCCAAGATCCACTTTCTCCAGACATGCAACATCTCACTGTCACACCCTACAGAGAATATTGAAGTATGCAAGGAGGTTACAGTGTGAGAACTTGTGATGCTCACAAGTTTCCAGCTTGGGCACGGCAGGTTCACCAAACCATACCTGGCACTTGCATACCAGGCCCCTGGGGGCCATAGAGTCAAATTCCCATCTGGCCATCCAGACCTCCAGTTTTAGATTGCTCCACAAAATCACTCTAGCTGAACGACAGGACGATTCCTTAAAAAAAATCATGACTGTATTTCTTCCCATTATTTTCCCACCTCTAAATGACCTTTATGTCAATGATACATTAAGTATAAGGATATAAAAATAAATAAAAATCCTGAAAGTTGCAGAGACTTCATGGAACAATATGACATGGAAAAAATTTAAAACTGCAGAATTCTGGTAGGTGTCATTTGTCCAGTTATAAAGGTGGGGGAAAAACACTACAGGTGCTATATTTAGAGGAATTGTATAAATACAATTTTACATAAATTATATTTTTTTTACTGTCTCAGCAAGTATTGCTACTTCCCTGTTTGCACATGCACTTGACTCATTGCCTAATCAGGTTATGGATATGTTCACTCTGTAATTGGCTGACCTCAAAGTCGGTAATAATAATCTTTGTGCTGTTGTACAAGCAGCATTGCAAGAAATCATGGGAAATCATTGAAAGCATATTAAGTTCAACGTTAAGATGTATAGCAGATTTTATTGCAACTCATAGAGGCTTCAAATAGAAACTGATTCTTTTTTCTAAATCATTTAAATACTGTAGAGCATTGTTATCTGAAAACTGATCAACCTCGACATCAGTGAATTGAATATGTTCCAGTCAGTAAATTCAAGCAATAAGGAACAGCCAATTTGTATCAGATACGGCTGGGTTGATTAAAAAATCTTCAGGATTTGAAAAATGTTACCAGAATAACATTCAAGACTGGATTAAATGCGATACTCATGACCCACGGCTATCAAGGGATGGGTTGTCTTATCCGTATCTTTCAATTTTCATTACTTAACTGCACTTTAATGTGACTACTATTATATCAGTCAGTAATTTTGCTGAGCATTCTATTACTTGTAAAAACATTTATAGTATATTACTCATTGTTTAATATTGATTTCTGAAATGTGATTTACATACTTAAATTTGTAACTACTAAAGTGTACACTATTCATTAGGTTTATGTAAAACTTTTTATTCAGTCTAAGCATGCTTTTAAAAATTATTTAAGACTACAATGTATATTTAAGGACTATATTTTCATCTTAAGTTGTAATAAGTATAGTTATTTATTGTTTGGGTTAGAATAGTTGGGAAAATCAGACTGGAAAATGTGGTTCTTGGCATAGAAATGTTACAAATTATGATTGTTGCAATGGGTAGGACATTTGATTCCAATGGGACAAATATAGTGGTAAGAAAAAAGGGAACATGAATGAGGCTCTACCTTAGTACTATTCACGATGCTTCAGCAGTTAGAAGATTTCAGATTTGAAGCAAATTAACAGTTTTCCAGATACTTGCCTTATCAAAGCAGAAATAAATTATTATTATTTTGGCTTTTTGCATCATTTGAGGATGGAAGGACTAGTGGTAAGTAACATGAAGGAATTTGGCAGAGCCTTAAGGAGGAAATTGACCTGGAGTGACTTTGGAAATCTGGATGGTTGGACAGGGATTATCACCTGTGTCCTCCTGAATAAATGAGTTCACTGTAGAGGACAAACATATGAGTGGACGCTGGCAACAGATCATAGAAAAAACTGGCAAATAGTATGAAAGTGTCAGACACTCCTGACATTGTGTGAAACAATACATTTAAACTATTACTATAGCAAGGATGGAAAGAACCATCTGCAGGTTGTGACACATTCAGCATCAATGATTCTTGACACCTTGGGTTGGAGGTTATCCCTTCTTCCTTCCAGCAGCTGGCTGAAAGAGGAAACACTGAGGCTAGTGGCCCAACTATATCAGCAGAGCTAACAATCTGCAGCATGACAGACAGAGTTGATTGTGGACTTTTGGTTCAGACCCATATTGAGGGGCTAACACAAAGACTATGATGTTCCTGTGATGATATTGGCTGCAGATTTCTCTCTCTTCACCACAGGGCTGAGTCATGTAGGCTTCTCCAGAATAGGTCAAGTGCGCACTACCACATGAATCAACTACATGGGTGGCAGGGGCCATTTGTATTTCACTGGAAAGTTTTTCAGGGTGAGGGAGGATGAGCTGGAACATGAAATACATTTACAGAGAATCCAATCGCTTGCAACATCGCATGGCAGGAGGAGTTTAAGATTATCTTGACAGTTAAAAGTTCTTGTAATTAACTGCAGAGGCAATTGTAACAGACAATCTGAACTTGCATTATTGTTTATAGCACAGATGCAGATATCGTAATCGGTATAGAAAGTTGGTTAAAATCAGATATTAGTTCCACAGAAATGTTTAAGAATAGTATGAATGTTTTTCATAAGGATAGATTACATTCCCTTTCATGCAGATGGGGTATTTATAGCTGTCAGTAAATCCCTTCCATGTAATGAAATTGATGTCAATACAGCCTGTGAAATCATACGGATTAAACTAGTCACTGGTGGCTTCTAAAATCCACCTGATGCCAACATAACTATCACCAAGGAGTTAAGAAATAATGTAAAAAATATCTCTCACTGTTTTCAGGATCATGTTATTCTACGAGGTGATTTCAATCTGCCTTATATTGACTGTACTAATTATGTTCACATTATTGGTGGCACAGATAAAGCAGCTTCTGAAGTCATTCTTGATCTGTTCTCAGATCATCATTTTAAGTTGGTTAATGAACAAACACAGTATCACGAAACAACAAAATCATTTAAGATGTTGTGGTTACCAATAGACCATATTATATTATAAGCTTTATATAATCATATCATAAGATACTTCAGGACAAATAAACAAGTATTATGCAGACCGCAATGTTTAAATAATTGAGCTAGTTATTAACCAAGACATGCCAGCTTTAGAATCTTTCTAACGGCTATTTTAATAAAAATCAAATTCACATGAACAAATGAAATATGTAAACCTGTATGGTAATGTGCATAAGATTTCCACGGAAGTGTACGGCAACAATAAAAAGCCTCCGGCCAGCTTCCTGAAGAAAGTACACATGTCGTTGCTTTTCCAGCTCTGCCACTGTGACTGTGTGACTTGTTTCTGTAGCCGAGATGATAGCTTCTGTATGTCGCTGGCAGAAGAAAAAAGTTGAGATTTTTCAAGACTTCATAGCAGATGTATCTTTCATTACACAATTATTGATAACAACTAGTATGTTCTGCAATGGCTAATGTGTCTTAATATAGAAGATCATTTGCATAATGTTAATACATTTCAATTGAAATATTCTGTCCACAAGATGAGTGTAATCAATGACATAAAACAATTTTAGAAGAAGAAAAACATTTATGAAATTAACATTAAAGATTTTGTTCCTAAGGACATATGTATCAAATTCCCCAACCTGAGGATCCACAATGTTCACAGTACATGTATTTCTATTAATTAAGCTAAAATTTCAATTACTACTGTTTTACTTTAATTTATTTATTCTACAGTGACCTCCCCAATTACAAACCTTTGCTCTGCCATATCCTGAATTTTAAGTAAAATATAATTTAATTTAATTGCAATGGAGCACACACTCCAGTGGTAATTTCCCTACACACCCATCTCCCCCCTTTCCTGCACCCACTTACATTTGCCCATTACAAATTTTTAACTTTAAATTCTTTCAACATTTTGATATTACTAATAATATTAATATTAGAAAATTGACAGTAAAATTTTGATAGGCATTAAAAATAAGGAAAGTCAGGAAAAATATACCTGTCACTCATCACAAATGTAAGCAGGAGGGCCCCAATGAACACATATACATAAACGCACTTTACAATTTCTGATATAAGCCTTAAGGATGATTAAAGGAAGGACACATTGCAAAGGAATCAGATGTGTACTTATCGAGACTCATAACATGGTCATTGTTTACTGGAGTATTGTAAAATATGTTTGTATTTGTATGTTTGTTGAAGCTCTCCTGCATTTATCTGTGTGTTTTTTACTATCCTTCCTTACCATATATATTATTTCAAAAGGTGTTTTTTGTTGGTGTGCCATTTTTCCCTTAATACTTCATCAAAATTAATGATTTAGATATCATTTTAAAGATTTTGCACCCCACTAGTGACAAAAAATAAACAAATAGTTTAAAAATAATGTTTCCATTGAAATACTGTTTTAAAAACTTTTTATAAAAACTGTATTTACATAAATAATGTATAGGGCAGCATCTGTTGAAAATCTGTTTAATTAACATATACAACAGATGTTGGTTGGAGTTGATTACATTTTTTCAAGAATGTAGAAGGTGTCATCTATTGACAGTTTCACTAATATCTAAAAATGATATCGTACAACAATTAATGTCACTTCCAATTTTTTACCTGGAAAGGAAAAAGTTTATCTCAGTTCAGACTCTGTCCAACATGAAGAAAAGTTCAATACTATTCCATAGAATTCATGAAATCATTAAATCCATCCACTTTACCACCTCATAAATTGATTTGAAAGAAAAACGCTCTTCTTACATTAATCAGAAATCTTAATGCTAATCATGGATTAATTAATGGCACAGCATTAGTGGTAACTAACTTAAATGAACACATCACTGCCAAATTTATTCACTCCAATAAAACTCATACCCCACATTAACCTCACATCTACTGATCCAACAGTGACATTTTAAACAAGAAAGCAATTCCCAATAAAAGTAACTTTTGCTATGACCATAAATACAGCACAAGGACAAATACTTCAAAGGGCAGGACTGTTTTTACCAGAACCTGTTTTTTCGAGGACTGGTCTTTTCAAAAGTCCATAGACCGAGTTATATTTATGTTTTTAAATATCTACTGTTTAAATGTTTTATAATTAAAGATATTGTATATAATCAAAATAACAGTTTACAATAAGACTCATATGTATTACTATTCTTCAAAACAAAACAATTTTCATAAAAATTTATTGTTTTTACTTATTTCCACATTATTGCTTTGACTGATCACAATACTGTGTGATACATTCACAAGCATCAGCTAGTTAGGGGAAGGTATATTAGTTTATGATTTTTAAAAAGAACACAGGAGTGCATGCACTTGTGAAAATTTTGCTACACACCCATTTTCCTTTTTTAAAATTATTATTTGTACAAGTGATGGTGTATTTTCATTTAAATAAAACAGCAGACTCAATAATTTATGTGCCCCATAAGCCTTGTTAATAACAAGGTATTTAACAACCCTTTTAATATTTAATCATTTCTCCTGACAAAATCGAGCAAAATGTATTTTGCTAATTCCATACAACAAGCAGAAAAAGTGAAAAGATTTTACTTATATTAATAAAACATAAGGAGTAGATTTACTTATATACTAACAGGGTGTGGGAAGATTCTGTTTTTTAGGTAAGGGTGTCAGGGATTGGAATGAGTTACCAAGAGAAATGATGAATAATTTACCGAAAACTTTGAAAGAATTTAAAGATAAAATTTGTAGAGGGCAAATGTAGGTAGGTGCAGGATAGGGGGAAGATGGGTGTGTAGGGAAATTGCCACTGGAGCTTGTGCTCCATTGCAATTGAATTAAATTAAATTAAACATCAGACTGCACTGCAATAGGAAGAATTATTTTACCTGTCGGAGGTGTGATGCCAGAGAACGTAATCTTCCAGCCCAAGTGCATTCTTGCTGTGGACAACTAACACAACCCAACACATCATCTTGAGTTAACATTTTCAAGTTACTGGGTCCCTCAGTATCACCTGTTGAGGGTTCACTTGATGCAATGCTGTCACAAGTTTCTGAATGAACCATTGCTGTAGCAACTGAAGCATTTTCAGTTATAGAAGAACATGGTTCAGAGCATAATTTGTTCATTTCATTAACTGGAGCCTGCTGGATTATTAATCATAATTTTATATGATACCAATAACTACAATAATGATAGTGATGTTTAATAAGTTATGCTTTATATTTGTAAGTTGTGTTTAGCTTCAGATGAGAATAAATCAGCCTCTTCCAACAAC
This sequence comes from Vandiemenella viatica, assembly GCA_031002005.1. Lineage (NCBI taxonomy): Eukaryota > Metazoa > Arthropoda > Insecta > Orthoptera > Morabidae > Vandiemenella > Vandiemenella viatica. The sequence continues at coordinate 205,668,538 of JARYHS010013630.1, read as the reverse complement.
CTAACAATAATTGGTTGAAGAAACAAGTAGTACCATCCTCTAGTCATAAACATTGAAAATGGCTTGATTCTGGATAAATCATAAATAATCAATGGATGTCATGAGTAATGAAAAATAAAATGTAATTATATAGAAATGTCAAGGGCATTAGTGGCTGGAAAGGACTGGGGGCAAGAAAAGGAAAGGATGGCCTTTTTTGAAGGAACCATCCCAGCATTCATCTGGAGCGATTTGGGGGAAACTGTCGAAAACCCAAATCTGGATGGCCAGATGGGAATTCAAAACAACATTCTCCTGAATGTGAAGCTAGAACATTAACTGTTCACCCACCACACTTGGTAATGAAAAATCTTTATTTGCCACACAATAATTATAGAAACGCAGTATTTGTAAGTTAGTATTTGAATTAATTGATTTTCAATATCTAAATAATATTTACCCATACAAGGTACATTTGAAGATTAAATACCATTCAGAAATAGCACAGCTGCAGTATATGGCTACTGAATCTCACTCAGCAAACTATAAAATTCTAGTGAGATTGTCAGCAAGGTAAATCTTCTCTGAGTACTGGGATAGTACCCACTTCCATTCTATTTCATTTGTTGGAAAGGGGTACTATTATGCCTGTTCCATCTTATAAGGCATCTACTTAGAAAGGGTACCAATATTACCATTTTACAGAGTATTATGTTATTTCACATCTTCACACTTAATATGAAATATTTCCCCAACATTTGTTTAACAACAGACAGCATAATCAGACACAATACCATTAAACGATTTCAAAGAATTCAATCAAAACCCCACACACAGAGCTAGCAAAGAAACCAAGTAAATTTGTATGTTTTTGCACATGAAGTAGATGCAATTTTAATAAATGCACTGACATTGTACTTTATTAACTTGTTAATTAGCTTTCACTACCTATTCTATTTTCCACTTGTCAAGTTTAAAAATCCAACAGTAAACACTAATACCTATTCTTCATTTTACATGTTCCATGATTTTATATAACTAAGGATGGATAGGGAAATATGACCAAACACTTACCAAAGAAGAAGGCGGCTGGGATGACAAACACACACACACACACACACACACACACACACACACACACACACACAAAAGAGCGTAATATTTTGGCAACAGCCTTATTCGTGTGGAAGTAAGGAATGAGACACCAGGCGGAGTCAGATGTGTACACAGCGACTGCCTTCTGGTGAATGGTGTTACCGGCACAGATCGTAGTATAGGTTGGGGGGGGGGGGAGGGGAAATTCAAATATTGGATCGATAATCGAAATTGTTGACCGTATAATATCATTGAAAGTGGTAGGGCACATATATACAACAAATTTTGAAAAACTATACGTAAAAAATAAAATATCATAAATATAAGATATAAATATTAAAGATAATAAGTGCTGGGTCTGATAGGAGGAATTTACTGGAGATTGAGGCCTGGAGGATGTCTGGTTTCAAGGATATTCTGATAGGCTAGTTCCCATCTACGTAGTTCAGAGGAGGTTGTGTTGTCAGCGAAAACTCTGATTGCCCTAACTGAGAAGCAGGTGTTAAAATTATTCAGTTTGTGGGAACTGGCATGTATTGCAACTGGATGGGCCTCATTGTTAGTACAGGGTGTTTCATTTATGATGCGTCCGTGTGCATGGCAATAATCGTCCGGCACAGTGGCAGCTCGCTTGCCGCTAACTCAAACCGTGCAGCGCCCATGCTTAGAAACGCCTCTTGCCTGCGTCGATGTTTTACCTTATAGCACATGCTGGAAATTTTGGCCATCGGCTTAAATACACGCTTGACATCTTCTAAGGATGTCTTGGCTAACTCTCTGCAGTGTTTGTGAAAAAATATTATTAATTTTACTTCTTATGTTAACCTGCTCTCTGTATCATTTCCAAGACTGAAGTGAACGAAGGTAGCATTAGTAACAACATGAACCAGTAGGCCTACTTATTAAGATAAAACAAATGATAAAAGATGATTAAGATCATCACAGAATGCAGTTTTTCCAGACAACACAACCTCCTCTGATGGGAACAAGCCCATCAAAATATCCTTGACATCAGACATCCTCCTGGCCTCAATATCCAATAAATTCCTCCCACCAGACCCAGCACTTATTATCTATACTATTTACATTTCTTATATTCTTATATTTCTGATATTTTATTTTTCACTTATAGTTTTTCAAAATTTGTTTTTTTATATATGTATCCTCAGTCGGTTATTATGTTGATCTACCATTTTCAATGATAATATACGGTCAACAGTATCGATTGTCGATCCAATATTTGAGCTTTCCCCCTCCCCCCTACACTACCATCCATGCCGGCGATGCCATTCACCAGACGGCGGTCTTTGTGTACACATTTGACTCCGCCTGGTGTCTCACTTATGCACGTATAAGGCTGTAGGCTGAAATATTGCACTTCTCTTGTGTTTGTTTTTTGTGTGCATTGTCCCAGCTGTCTTCATCTGTGGTAAGTGTTGGGTCATATTTCCATATATATATATATATATATACACACACACGCACATATAGTAACCAGGAAATAATAGGAGCTAAGTAGCTAGTGGATTTTCAATAAAGGATAGCGAAATGAACCACCACTTACCTCAGATGATGGTTTCGTGGGGTGAACCCCTAAAAAGCACAAGAACAGGAAAAACAATGAATCCTGCACCACCCTCCCTCTATGATATTCTCCTGTTGACGAAAGGCCAAGTACCGAAACATTAATTCTTTTTCCTGTTCTTGTGTTTTTTATGTGTTCACCGCACGAAACCGTCAACTAAGGTAAGTGGTGGCTTCATTTCGATATTCTTTATATATATTGGTAACAATGAAAGAAAAGATGTCTTAGATGACTTATGCTTATTATAATATTAGAATTTTCATTTTAATTAAGTTGCTTTCATGACTGCCATTATATGAAATTATTACTTCATGTCAATGAAAATAGTTCCGCATTGACTGAGCTATGACTGGACAATGATGATAACTAATATAACATGGCATGACATAAGTATAGGCATGTGATTGAAGCTTTGATTTTATAGTGCATTTTGCGGTAAGTTTAAAATGCAGACGTGACAAAAATGACAACCTAAACTTTTTGTTACAGCATAAGATATGAGAATTACATTGACCATTAGTTTATAAGAGTTTTATTTAGTTAAGCAGATGTTACTGAATGACTTGCCAGAACACTCCAGTCAAACTGTCATTTTTGACATAAATAATGTTTCATGCATATTAGGTGACACCAAAAATATGGTGCTCTTTGAAGATGACACTAGCATATCTTTAAAAGCCCTATGTCACTACAAAATCATGAAAACATTAAACCATACTAAAAACAGTTGTTTCAATGCAAATAAATTAATATTTAACATAAGAAAGAAACACCAGTATTTACAAAAAAAATAAAACATAGGACAACTATAATGTGAATCCTGAAGGAGAAGTAATTTATTAGATTTCCTGGGTGTGTGAATAGATCAGAATTTAAAGAGGAACCAATGTTTTCAACAAATTCTTAAAGAAAAGTCTGTGGAGTTAAGTTACTTAAAGGATAACATTTAGAATAGGTGATATAGAAACAAGGAAGGTGGTATATTTTGCCTGTATTTTCTCCTCACTTACGGAATCTCCCTCTCAGGCAACACCTCACAGGAAGAGAAGATATTTCAATCAAAAAAATTTACCCAAAGAATTATTCATTGAAAAAGCTCACAGATGTGAAGATGTGTGTTTAAAAATCTAGGTATACTTACAATTCCAATACAAGATATACAGACTTCACTTTATTTTGTAATGCAAAATAATGCACACTTCAGTCTAAATACTGACATACATGTTGGATACAATAGCAGAAACAAGAGTAGAAGTGACTGTCAGTTTAACAGAAATGGATATTATTATCAGGAGCTTCTTTATTCGATATTGTACCACATGAAATAAATGTCATTAATAAAATCTAACAGTTTTGAATGCAAACAAAGTTTTTTGGTAACGAATTCAGCCATGCCCTTTTGAAGGAACCATCCACAACATTTGCCAAGAGTTATTTAGGAAACATGGAAATTGAAATCTGGATGATTTGATAGGGATTTGAACCTGCCAGACCTGAGCACTACATTCTATCAAACTGAAAGATTTTGCTTCAGAACCCGTTCAATCCATGTAAGAAATTTTCTTGGGATTCAGATGACTGAGAAAATACTACAATATATGTTTTTGAGGTATACAAGTAACCTGTATCTATTAGAGAGACCAGTGGGTTATGGATCAGGGAAATTATAGAACTGGGCAACAAAACTTTGTTGAAGCTGTCTCAAATGGGGTGACACCTAAATTCACTAGCCTGCGATGGTTCTGTTTTTTAACTTTTGATGACTGATTCTGATGTATCTTGTTCTGCTGAACATGAAAATGACCATAGCTCAGTTTCATCATGTCAGATTTGGTATATGACGAAAAATATAACAAATATGAGATTGAATGACAGACTTAAACAAGTTTGTTTCATATAAAACATATTATTTTGTGGCTTATAATAAACAATATAATGTAATATAATATAGAAACAGAATATATAATAGAAATTAGAAAATAGAACACTTGCCATTTTAGTCATTGTGTTGACTTCTCTTGAGACCAGCCATGCATATGCTCTTCTGGGATCATCATGATGCAACATCCAGCAATAGTCAGCCGTCATTGTAGTATTCCATCTGCCTTGGTAATGCTTTTCCATGTCTTTCATGTCCTAATGAAATTTCTCACCCATTTCTTCACTAACCATATCCAGATTTTCAGGAAAGTAGTCTAAATGTGCATGAAGGAAATGAACCTTCAAACTCGTGAAACAATCTAAATTATGGTACTACTGCAGCATTTTCTCAATGATAGACTTGAGATTAGGATCCTTCTTGTTGCTCAGAAACTTAGTTATTACATCTTTGAAGGCGACCCAGGCTTCTTTTTAAGCAACTTCCATTTCTTTTTCAAAATTTCCATCTGGACAAAGTTTTCTAATGTCCGGACCCGTAAAGATACGCTTTTTTGATTTTGTGATTGACTAGGCCGAAAATTTTCTAGAAATGCACTGTAAACATTGACTATCTAATGCTCTCACAAATTGCTTCATAAAGCCTAATTTGATGAGTAAGGGTGGAAGGAGAACTTTTATTAACTCGATGAGTTTTTTGGTGCACATTGTTTGCTCTAGGTTCCAATGAAAGTCGTCGCCATTTTTTCTTTTTCCGATGATTTTCCGTGTCTCTGCTATCCCACTTACAAAAAAAAAAAAAAAAAAAAAAAAAAACCATGGAAACTTTGTGTATCCACCATGCTGTCCTAAGATCAACAATATTACTTTGAGATCGCCACTCATGAGCCACTTATGATCGTCGTACTTTATTTTCTGGAGAATAAATTGTAAATCGAATTGTTTTCATTGTAAACCGACAGATGCCAGCATTTCAAGTGTTTAAATATGGCAGTATCTCTTATGTTTTCGATTTCTTTCAATATGTGACACTTTTGACAGATTGTGATTTGTAAAAAATTCTGACAAGATGGAGATAAACTATGGTCATTTTTTGATTCGGCGAACAAAAATACATAGGAATCCATCACCAGAACTTGAAAAACATGATACAACCTAAAAAATGCAGGCCTGCTTTACGTATATCAAATAAAGGAATTTCGTACAGATGCAAAGGAAAGCAGTTAAATTTCTTTATAAAGATTACCACAACATAACATTTGTAATATTAAAGATGCTGGAAGAAAGAAATTGGGTAGAGAGATTGATGGGTATGTATGAGGTATATTTTCAAAATGAAAATAAGTTACATTTTGGTGAAGCATTAATACTACTGCATGGAGGGAAAAAAAGTTAAGGACTGTGACAATAAATTATTAGTAATTCAGCAGGACTGGCAGTGCTGTTTAATGTATCTTCAACAGTATAAGAATTTAAAGTAAATTTGAGAATAAATCAATTGCAACTGAAAACAAAATTTTCTGCTGAGCTTAGAAAATTATTTCTCACATTTCTTGTTCAGGGCTTTTGAGACTTAATAGAAATCTGCATCTATATCTGTACCAAAATTTATGTGCAGAGGGTAATACATCACATCGAATGAAATTGTGAAGATAACAAAACATCTGTGCCCAGTGAAATTTGTGTCTTATACCTTGATGAAGAAAATATACCCCCATTGGATGTAACATAAAATACTAAAAAGTAACTATATAAGAAATAATCTTATAGAATGACAATGATTTATGACAGAAATTACCCTGTTAGTTACCTTAAAGACTCAAAGTGCTATGATGCTCATTAAATTGGATCATCAAGGAAATATTGTAACCGAGCGTGGTGGTGTAACGGATAGCGTTCTGGCCTCGCATTCGGGAGGACGGCGGTTCGAATCCCCGTCCGGGCATCCAGATTTGGGTTTTCCATGGTTTCCCCAAATCACTCCAGGTGAATGCCGGGATGCTTCCTTCAAAAGGCCATGGCCGAATTCCTTCCCATTCCTTGCCCCCATCCTTTCCCGTCTCTAAAGACCACGTTGTTAAAAAGGGACGTTAAACTGTTAAAAAAAATAATAATAATAATAAAAAAAAAGAAATATTGTATAAAGCTCTAGTCTTTATACGCAGAAATGCTCAGAGAGCAAGAAGGAGGCTAAACAGAATTCTGATATGAGTGCATGTTAAAAATGTTATTGAAATTTAGGGGAAGTACATTGGGTGATCACAAAAGATCTTGTTCACAATATTGATGTTAAAAGCTAGTTTACAATTTACATTAGGTAATATTAAGGCAAAGAGTACAAGATACAAATTGGACAGGTGGATACTAGTTAATTCACTCTGGTACTTGATTCATAAGTAGAAGACTGGTAATTGAATTTTTTCAAGCTAAATGAAGTTGTTGTAACTGTATGGGAGAGATTATTTTAACCTCTTCCAACAAAATGTCAGTCTCTCCCTCACATGGTGCACTCCATTTGTTTGGGATAGGCTCTGGCAACTGAATGATACCCAGTACAAGGTGTCACCACTACTTGCCAACTGCCTCCTGAATGCAAAGTGGGAAAAAGTAAGAGTGGGGAACGATCCAGGGCAGATGAATCAGAAACGATCAATGCTATGGGAGGGATGAATGCAATGGTACACCGCTGCATTAAATACTTTGATGGTGAGCCGAGGCCATGTAATCCTCTCAAATAACTTGTAGAATGGTGACTTCATCCCAGGTATAATATTCAGAGCAGCCCCTACACAGAGATCCAATTGGGGACTGCTCAATGAACAGTCATAAGAATGGGCAGAAACATTCTACAAGTCTGAGTATGGAATGTTAGAAGTCTGAATAGGGCAAGTACAGGGTCTGGCAATAAAAGCTCCCACATTTGACATAGCTGGCATGCGGGTTGTAGTGAGGATACCGATGTGAAGTGTGTTTTGTTTGAAAGCGGTGTACGGGCCATTTTCATTGTGTGCCATGGCGTGGCTTGGTGAGCATCATGCATTTGTTGTGGAGGAATTTATTCGTAACAATGGTTCTGTGATAGTACACAGCAAGTGTTTCGGAGACGATTCGAACTTGGCCAGCATGATAATGTCCCGGATAGAAAAACTATTCAACTGTGGGTGTCAAACTTTAGAGAGACAGGTTCAGCACTGGAAAAAAAAACCTACAGGCCGTCCTTGGACTGCAACAACGCCAGAAAATGTGGCACGTGTGAAAGTGTCTGTGCGACAATCACCAATGCATTCAGCACCTAAACATGCAGCTGCCCTGGGATTTTCTGATAGGAGTGTAAGAAGAATTCTTTGTAGAGAACTTCATATGCACCTCCTCAAAATGATGGTTACCCAGGAATTAAGAGAAAGAGATTTTGAAACTCGCAGAGCTGAATGTGAGGAACTTCTTCAAAACATTCCACCTGGTGCTTTGTTTATTTCTTCGGGTGATGCCCATTTCCACTTATCAGAAATTGTAAACAAACAGAATTTCAGCTACTGGGCTGCAGAAAACCCTTGCAAAATTCTTCAGCGACCACTACACAGCCCTCACGTGACAGTTTGGTGCACTGCTGCTGAATGTTTTGTGTAGGGTCCATTTTTTTTTCCAAAGAAGGTGGCTAGATGGTAATGGTTAATTCAAACTGTTATTTTCACATGCTAGATACCTTTGTACAACCTAGGCTAAACCAGTTAATTGAAGATCATGAAGATCGAGAAGTGTGTTTCCAGGAAGACGAGCAATATTCCACACCTCTCAGCATTCTATGGAAATGTTGCCCAAGTTGGTTCCTGGTCATCTTGTCTCTTTGCGAAGAGACATCACGTGGCCCTCAAGGTCGCCTGATTTATCGCCTTGTGATTTGTTTCTTTGGGGACACTTAAAGGCTCTAGTGTACAAACATCATCCCACAACACTGCAAGCACTTAAAGAGGCTATTATCCAAGAAGTGGCAGCCATTCCAAGAGAAATGATATGAGGATGTATGGAGAACTTTCGGGATAGACTTCATCAATGTGTCAACAATGCAGGATGTCATTTAGCAGATATAATTTTTAAAACCAAATAATTAAAAATAATAAAGTATGTATTTTTCATAAATAAAAGTAATTATTCTCTATCATATTTAGTTTTTCTGTGACAAACTGTTAAAATGAGGGAGGTTTTATTGCCGGACATTATAGATTAGAAAACTTAAAAAAGGTAATCGAATGAGTTAATTTAGATGTCTAGGAGATAACTGAGATTAGATGGAAGGATGCACCGCATTTCTGACCACAGGAACATAGAATAATTAACACAAAAGCTATCAGTGGAGTTACTTGTGTGGGAATAACAATGAACAAGAGAGTAGGGAAATAGGGGGAATGAGTTATCATGAGCAGTTTAGTGACAGGATTATTTTGATAAGGGCAGAAACTAAACTTGCTCCAACAACATTAACACAAGTGTATATCACAACAGCACAGTAAGATGATGAAGAAATAAAGAAAATATATGATAAAACTGAAGAACTAATCCAATATGTGAAGAGGGAGGAAAATCTAATAATCGTGTGTGATTCGGATACAGTGGTGGGAAAAGGAAAAGAGGGGAATACTGCAGGATGTTTTGGTCCGGGAGAAAGAAATTAGTAATGAAGCAATTATTAGAATTTTGTGAAAAATATAAACTCATCATGGAGAACACACAATTTAAGAACCATCCATGAAGGATATACACCAGAAAACATCCAGGTGATACATGTAGATATCAGCTGCATTATATCATGGCCAAACAGAGATTCAGGAATCAAGATCTAGACTGTGAAACACAACTAGGAGCTGTCATAGACTATGACCACACTCTGAAAGTTACAAAGTGCAGGCTGAAAGTCAAGAGAATAAAGAATCAACACGGGCAGAACAGACTGGAAGTGAACAAACTGAAAAATCTAACAAGAGAGAAAAATTTGCAGCAATGGTAGATTTGGGTCTAAGAAAATAACTCCGATAGTTCTTCAACTGAGAATAAATGGAATAAATGGAAAAAAAGAAATAATCAAAGTGGGTAAAGCTCAGAAATCTTGACTCATGAAAGAAATTTTGGAGTTGATGGATCAGAGAAAAAGGCATAAAAAATTCTCATGATGAAGGAGGAAGTGAACAATACAGACATTTTAAAAAATCAAACAAACAGGTAATGCAAAAAAGACAGAAAAAATAGCTGCAAGTAACGTGCAAAGAAGTAGAAATGGAAATGGTTGTAGGTAAAGTAGATGTATACTATAGGACGATCATACAAAATTTTGGAGAAATGAAGAAAAGATATATAAACATTAAAGCTGGTGAAACCTCTTTTATGCTAGAGTTGTCTGATGGGTGTTATACACAGAGCTACTGTATGATGACTATTTGAACATTAATGTACTGGAAAAAGAAGGTGATGTCAACATTTATGACCTAATAACAGAATTTGATAGATCTTTAATAGATTCGAATTAAAATAAGGCAGCTGGTATTGATGAAATTCCTGTAGTACTTCCAAAATCTCTAGGACATGAGTGTGCCCAATAGTGGCCCATGAGCCACACACAGTCCACTAGGAGTTTAGTTGTGGCCCACCAAGGCAGGCAGATAACACTGTGAAAAACATGTTTAATGCTGTTTCATCTGTTAACTTTTATAAATCTTTGCCTGCTGAAAAATTTCCATGTATAAAGAATTTTAGTGGGAAAATGTTCTATATATTTGTAAGCAAAGTTTTTACTGCTTGAAGGTTAACAAGTGTAAATATAGATGCTCTTTGACAGACAGTAACTTGCAGGCTGTGGTGAGAAACTCAACAAGCTATATCACTCCTGATTTCAAGAAAAAAAATGTAGAAAAGTGAGACATGCTACATTTTTCTTATTAAAATGACTCTTACATTAAATGTGCTTGCAGTTATAGATGATGGCACAATACATAAATTGAATAAAACCATCACTTATTTTATTTATATTTAATGATTTTATGGAACAATTTATACTTTATCTGAAATACAAAGTTAACTAATGAAAGTAATCATTTAAAAGCTGTGGCCCTCTGCTAGCCTTGGCTTCCACAAAGTGGCCCTCAAGCCAAAACAATTGCCCATCACTTCCCTAGAAAAAGAAGAAATCCAAATATTATTCAAACTGATATCAGTTATGAAACAGGAAAGATTCCAGATGATCATAATAAAAGTATCACCTTCACACTACTGAAGAAAGCAAAGATTCTGTCACTGTGAGAATTATTGTGCAATCACTTTAACATAACATACTTCAAAATTATTGACCAGGACAATATACATAACTATAGATAGTATGGTAGAAGAAATACTAGATGAAGATCAGTTTGGGTTTAGGAAAAACTGTGGCACAATTTTTCTGGCTTTATGATTATTACTTAAAGGTGGGAAAATCTTTGATTTAGAAAAACCTTTGATAATATTAAGTGGGGCAAGATTTTTAAAATTTTAAAGATGTCACATGTTTAGTATCTAGACAGAAGAATATTCTAAAACCTATATACAAATCAAGTTGCTATAGTAAAAATTGAGTCATGAGAGACATGCATCATTTAAAAAAAGGATGATAGACAAGGTTGTAATCTATTCCCATTAATATTCAAATTGTATGTAGATGAAGCAATAATGGAAGTAAATGTGGCAAGGAGAAAAAAAAAAAAATCAGGATACTAAGATTTGCTGATGGACATTGTCCTGTTAGAACAGACTGATGATCTTGAGAAATTAGAAATGGCATGGAAAAATACCGAAGGAAGATTTTCGAGTGAATATGAACCAAAGAAAGACAAAAGTGTTGAAATGTGGCAGAAATGATAGCAATAATAGTAGATTAAATAAAATATAGTCTTTTAACAAAACAATAAAAACTGCATTAAAAAAAAAATACTTTCACTAAACATTTTAATATATCTTTATACCTAGCTTAGGAGAAAAAAATCTAAATGAACAATATTTTACGTTATTATTATTGAAATTTTAACATCAATCAGTTATTTTAGGAATTAGTGCCAGCTGTCACATCGCGAGGAGCCAATTATTGTACTTTATTTGCCATTATAGATGACAAAGGAAAAATGGAGGGAAGGGAAGGGGGTGTATGAACAAAAATTCCAAATAATTTTACAACACAGTTGGGCAGAAGTTTTTATGGGAGACAGCTTAAGGAAACAAATTAGATGGTATTTTAATCTTTGGCTTGGCCTTGTTGGTGGTCAACAAATGCTCCACTAATAGTGATTACATGCTGCTTTTGGCAAAATGAGATCTTCCTAATATGCTTTAGGCTGAGAAAGGACTTGTGTGGAGGTGTATGCAGAATGGAGGAGTGTAATATCAACAGAATCAAGATAAAATGTTCCATGTAAGTAACTGATTATTTCCCAGCAAGTTCTTTGGCACTTTTAAATGGGAGTCTCATATAAAATATTGACACTCTGTCTCTCTCTCTTTTTTGCTTTGACTGCTGAAATTTCAATAATACTAATTTAAATACTCCCTATGTCATCTATAGCAACAAATAAAGTGCAGTAATTTATTTATCATGATGTGGCAGTACCAACTCCAAAAATAACTGATCAATGTTAAAATTTCAATAATAGTAATGTAAAATATTGTTCATTTAGATTTATGTTCTTCCAAGCTAGTTATAAAGTTATTTTAATTTTTTTAGTGAAAGCATGTTTTTGAAGGTGGTTGTATGATAGTTTGTTTTGTATTTTAAATATGGGTAGGCCTTCTAAACATGCTGTTCGTATGAGACAGTGCCATGTAAATGAAACAAGTGACGAAAGAAATGACAATTTGAGAAGATACTGGGAAAGAAATACAACCAATGTTTCAAGAGAGAGTGATGAGCACCATGCTAAACGATTTTCACAAATGACAGCTTATAAAAAATTTATCCAACATAATGAAAGTTAAGAAAATCATGCTTGCCAACTCGGCGAGTGTTTATCAAACAAAACTGAAGAACAACGTTCTCATCAGCTCGGCTTTATGCATGAACTTTTATCACCAAATTAGCTGCATCCTCATTGAATCAATTAAAAGCCATGTGACAAGTAAGTCACAATTGCAGGGACTGATCTAGTAAATCTGATTTTGAAAAAATGACCAATATTTTCACAGACATTCAATGTACCATTTTTAACAAAGTGTTATATCCACAACAATAATATTTTTTCACAAAAGGCGACATTGAAGTAGCTGAACAACTGCCACTTGAGCCAAGCAAAACTGGACTAGTCCTGATTGTGGAAAGTCTAAAAAATTTGAAAAGCACTCGAGAGTTTGTTGTGGGTGTAAATAGATTGCATCAAGCACTAACTAGGTTAATATCCAATAAAGTACTCTACAGAGATGTTAGAGCCTATTTTCAGAATAATGTTCTGATGTTTCAGACAATTCAAATTGCTTTTTTTTTACTTATTGCATTATGTCTCACCAATGCCGAGGTCATTGGGACTGCACACAAGGAACAGGAAGGAATTAGACCATGGACTTTTGAAGGAATCATCCTGGCATTTGCCTGGTGTGATTTGGGGAAACCATGGAAAACCCAAATCTGGATGCCCAGACAGGGATTCGAACCGGCGTCCTCCCGAATGCAAGACCAGAGCGTTAACCTGCCACGCTCGGTTTGAAATTACTAAGTGCCAAAATGAAAATAAGATGGGTAACTGTTTATTTTCCCTATCCTGTCACTTACCACAGATGAAGGCAGGAGGGCGAGAAATTAACCCAGAATATCTAGCTGCAAGTCATCTTGCAGAGCAAGTATTCTATAACAGGATGAAAGTTAACATCTCGTTTCAACTATCACATAAATACCTAAAAAAATGCTTTGATATTGTCTTGTTTTTTTTTTTTTTTTTTTTTTTTTTTTTTTTTTTGGGAACAATTGTAGTGGGTTGCTTAAAACTTCAAATAGTGACAATATAATGTAAATCTGAGAGTAGTACTGATAAATATTGGTTTTTAATTCTCATGTATGTAGGCCTAATGAGGCTAAAGCTACAAGGCGAGGCGCATCCTGGTGTACGAGATTTGAGAGTTTAGGCAAATTATATAAAATATTGTGCCAAAATTTATATTCTAAGCAACGGAAAATACAAGTCCCATTGAATCATAATATGTACTCACTAAGTGCTTCGATTATAACTCCAAAGAATAAAGCAGGAATAAACAGATAGACATTGGATACTCAACAGTTAAATAATCAGAATCAGCAACTGCAGTCAAGAGCACTTCATTCAGAGCCCTATATTAAGAAATAAAATAGGGCAATTAGCTTGACGTCAGTGATAGGTAAATTAATGGAGAGAATGATATGCTACCACATCAGAAATATATGTGAGAAGCGTAAATGGTTTTCAAGTAGGCAACATCGCTTTTGGCAAGGATATTCATGTGAATCTCAGTTGGTGGGATATATGCAAGATATTTCTGATGAAATGGACAAGGCAGGTCAAATTGATAGTGTAGCACTAGATCTTTCAAAGGCTTTTGACAGAGTGAGTCATAAAATGGTAGTAAAAAAGGTAAAATCTATTGGAGTGGATCAGAAAGTGATTTGCTGGACAAAAGAATTTTTGAAAGGTAGAAAACAGAAAGATAGGGTAGGAAATGCGGTATCAAAAGAAGTGAAAGTAAAAATGGGATTGCCACAGGGTTGGGACCATTGCTATTTATTATGCCAATGAATAATTGTTTTGATTATTTACTATCAGAAATTAGATTGTTTGCAGATGACATAATGCTATATAAAAGGATCAAAACAGTTGAGGATTGTAAACAGTTGCAGGGTGATCTGGAAAGGATATCTAGTTAGGTTGGTAAACATGAGATGAAGATAAATGCAAAGAAGAGTCAGCTTATTAGATACACAAATAAAAAAACTAAAGGTTTATTATGATTGTAAGAAAGGGAAAGAATTGCTTATTGAAGACTTGAAATGTAAATATCTTGGCATTACATTTGATAACGAGCTTAACTGAGCAGATCACATTGGACAGGTGGTAGGAAAAGGTTTCAAAATTCTGCATTTGTTGGAGAAGGTGATGAGGGGATGTATGAGAGAAGTAAAGGAATTGGGTTACAAAACTTTGGTCAGACCACTGCTTGAATGTGGTAGTGTAGTATGGGATCCACATTTTGAGTATCAAATATAGGAGTTGGAGAAGGTGTAAAGAAGGGCTGCTAGATTTGTTTCTGGAAATTATCGCAGAACGCAATCAGTAACAGATACGATAAGAGCTGAAATGGGACTCATTGGAAGATAGAAGGAGGGTGAAGAGGGTCATGGGAGTGTACAATACATATATTGGTGATGAGGCATGGAAAGATATTGGTGTAAGAATTGAAAGTATTGCATGGAAGGGAAAAGATGGCCATGACCACAAGCTGGCACTCGATTTCAGGCAAAAGGGTGTAGGAAGATTCTCTTTTTTAGGTAGGGTGTCAGGGATTGGAATAAGTTACCAAGAGAAATGATGAATAATTTGTCAAAAATGTTGAAAGAATTTAAAGTTAAAATTTTTAAAGGGTAAATGTAGGTGGATGCAGAAAAGGGGGAAGATGGGCGTTTAGGGAAATTGCCACCGGAGCATGTGCTCCACTGCATTTTAATTTAACCTCTACAAACACATCTTGGTCGACTTCAAGAATGAGAAAGACATCAATCAGTGACTAATCCAAATGACACAATGTTTATTGAAATGACGCGCATGCTATGTAGTATAGATAAAGCGGTGTCTAATCTAGATAGTATAGTTTCTTTGAATCATAATCCAAATACCAACAATGATGAAGTGAGATTAGCATAGATCACAAGAAAAACAGCACCACCCTTAAATGTAGATCGAGAGTGACATATGGAAGCACTGGTGTGGTATTGTCTGTTTCCTAATGGAAGAAATGATTTTGGACAGGAAAGGGAAATTTTGATTACTCACGGATTATTTTCAAAGTCAAATAACGGGCATGGTTAAAAGATTTAACTGAAATTACTTTTTTTTTTTTTTTTTTTTTTTTTGCCCTTTCTATAGTAGAATATTATCGAGTCAAATCCAGTGTTTCTGTTTCATGCAGGATGTGTCAGGGACAGGGTGAGCAAGCACCTCAAGGCTCAAAGATGACATGCATCCAATTATGAGCAACATAAGAGGCTCAGCCATCTTTTTGAGAGAAATGTTGCTTTGTCTGCATTGCAATGGTATGAACTTCAGGGTCTCCTACAAGCCACATGACTTTCTCCTGCAATGACCTTAATTGGCCAGATATGATCAAGGCTTAACTAATCGCAAATGGTCATGATATAAATAAAACAGAGAGCCTGTCATTCCCTGAATATTTGGAGTTTGTACATAAGACATCCATAAGGAGTCTGTTGACAATTTACAGTACATGTAAAAGCTTTCATGCAATTCCCTAACTGTGATCCAGACTGCGTAAGTGGTACAATAATAGACTTTTGGTATAGAATTGAGTTCCAAAATCGTGGAAGCGCCAATCTTCATATCTTCATTCCGTGTAATAACATCCCAGATTTCATTACTCTAGAGGGTAACGATGTTATGAAAGGGTAGTCTCATGCTCAGTAAGCCCCAATAAACCAACATTGCAGAAAATTTTAGATGTGCAAACACATGAAAACATTGCCACATGTTACAAAAACCGCAATGCTAGTGGTTCCATTTTGGTTTTCCAAGGACAGCTTACGAGACTATTGTTTGCTTAGGTCCTGATGAAGTATTCGCAAGGCCGATTTTGCTGTCTGAAAAGAACTGCAGATGAAAACATGGAGAAAATTACAGTACTGTTCTGCTGAGTATATGGGAAGGAATATTAATGTGCAGTTATGTGGTAATTTAACTGCAGTTTCATACAGTATGAGTAGTATTTTATTTGTCCTCTACATCATACACATGTACATTATACATAATGATATCAGACACGTCAAATATAAATTATTGGTAACAATGGAAGGAAAGAACTGCCCTGAGGCAATGTTTATATGAACAGGACATATAAAATACACCCAACACTCACCAAAGCTGAAGGAAGGAGGACAGCAGAACACACAAACACAGAAAAAACAATATTTCGGGTAAACACCCTTTTTCAAGTTAGAAGAAGTACATGGCTGAGCTTGCGCAACTTGAAAAAGGGTGTTTACCCGAAATATTGTTTTTTCTGTGTTTGTGTGTTGTTTTGTGTGGCTGCTTTGGTGAGTGTTGGGTGTATTTTATCTGTCCTGTCCATACAGTTATAAATTATGATTTACATTTATTTACATTAAATTATTTCATATAACGCAAATATTCTTCTACAGAGTAAAAGGAGTGGTATTGAAGATATGACATCGACAATTTCTCAAAATATCCCCTTCTGATGTTGCTTTTACATTGTGCGGTAATTTATTGAAAAGCTTAATCCCTATGAGAAATGTTCCATTTTGGCATATTTTTGTTTTGTATGCATAATATGCAAATCTAATTGTTTCCTTGTGAAATGATCACGTACCTCATTTTCTTTTTTTTTTTTCAGGTGCATCTTTACCTAGGACATAATTTCTAAAAGAACATAATGGTTTCAAAGATCTAAATGCTTGGTAGTGGGAGAATATTTATATATTTAAATAAGGGTCTACAAGATTCCCATGTTTTGTGATTCATCTTTATTCTTATTGCTCTCTTCCGAATTTTGAAAGTTCTTAGTGCATCTGATGATAAATCCCAGAATACTTTATTCGAGAATGAAAATGGGCAAAGTATGCATTTTTAAAAGTTTGTTTCCTCGTGGTTAATTTTAAAATACATAATGCACAACAGATTTGATTTAATTTAGAGTTCAAATATTGAATATGTCTATTACGTTTAAGATCGAACTGAATCCATAAACCAAAAAATTTGAGTCTAATCTGTTTGCTAACGTCTAATTGTTCAAAATAATATCTGGGTTGGCAGGGTTCCTGTTTTGAGCAATATGGAAATTTACTGCCATGGTTTTTTCACAATTTATTATTAAATATTTAAATTTTGGACCATGCAGATAGCTGTTTAGTTGTTTTATTAATAATTTGCTGGAGAACTTCTTCAGTTCCCCCTTTCATTAAAAGTGTTGTGTCATCTTCTAAAAGAATGTTATCATCATTGTTGTTGTTTTTTTTTTTTGTTGTGTTGTGTCATCTGCAAAAAGAATGTTATCGTTGTTGTCGTAGTCGTCGTCGTCGTCGTTGTTGTTGTTCCTTTAGGGCACGTTGACATCGGGGTCATTAGCGCCCTAACAATTACCAGCTAATACTGTGGCTTAAGAATTTACTAAGATAATATCTGCATGGTCGACTGTAAAGGGGTCAGCAATACAGGCAGCAAATAAAATAAATCATAAAATCAGACGTGGCTTTAAAGGGGCCACCGGTAATTTAGACCGTATAACACCTGGATGGCTGTAAAAAGGCCAGGCAGGTTCAAAAGAGAATTAAAAACACTACATGTCTCACTGGCTGTATAGTGGTCAGTGGAACATGAATCATAACAATATAAATAATAAAAACAATGCATATCGGTGGGTGGCTGTAATGAGGCCACCCATTCATCTGAAAACTAGGCTGATCTGCCTAAAATTTTAGGCGCTAGACCAGCCAATAAACTAAATTTTGAAACACTCGCCACGTTGCTGGTCTCATTGTTTAACGTCTTCCCTCAAGGCTAAAAATATTACATAATCAATTAAAATGTGGCGCACCGTCAGAGGTACGCCACAAGCATCACATTCCGGTGGGTCCTCCCAGCAGAGAAGAAAGCTGTGTGTCAGAGGACAGTGCCCTATACGGAGGTGAGTAAGGAGGACCTCATCCCTCCTCGACCGCTGGAAGGAGCTGCTCCACAGCTAAACGGTCGGTTTGACCAGCCGGAGTTTATTATGCTCTAACTTCAGCCACTGCCTCTGTCAAATGTCAAAAACAAATCTTTTCCCCGCCGAGGCAAGATCAGACTTTGGGACCAGGTCAAAGTCAATTCTGACCTTGTTGCAGGCTACCTTGGCAGCTTCGTCAGCTGCCTCACTCCCCGATTCCCACATGACCGGGTACCCAGCAGAATATGACTTCCTTTCCAGTAGATTGGAGGGATCGGAGGGTGTCCTGTATATTCTGGACAAGACGATCTGCTGGATACATGCTTCCTATGGCCTGGATGCAGCTGAGGGAATTACAGCAAATGATGTACTTCATGCCACGACTTACTTTCATATGCTAGAGCAACTTTAACAAAGCGTAACACTCTGCAGTGTATACGCTGCAAAAACTATTCAGTTTGTAATTATAAGTCACTCGAGGGAACACTACAGAGCATCCAACACCATTAGCCTGCTTAGACCCATCTGTGTATACCGGGGTAAAATCTCGAAACTGATTTAAAACGTCGCTAAAAGTTCGGGTAAAAACACTGTCGGCGGTACACAGCTTGTTGTACCGCAACAGTTCTAAAACTGTTCTGGGCCTCCTTAAAAGCCAGGTAGGAGATTTACTCCAACCCTGGTGATAAAAAGAGGGCATCTGAAACCCATATTCCTCTAATATAGCTGAATGGTTCTGTTGCTCTTTGACGGCTGGTATAAAGCCATTCAAAGTTAGGATGAGTAACTACGTCATACATGGGACTGCCAGGAGTTGTGGCAATATATATATATAGTGTCGCACCATGAGGAGATGCCAGCGGATGGAAAGTGGCGGCTCGCCACACTCAGCACAAATGCTGGGTATCGGACTGGTATGGTACTCACCTGTGGCAAGGCGAATTCCTGCATGGTGGACACTATCCTGTATAGGGAGATAACTGTCCCATGCCGAACCATAGGCAATGCAAACATACTCCAACCGCGACCGTACAAAGGCTCTATAAAACTGTAGCAGGCACGAGCGGTCAGCGCCCCACGACCTGCCACAAAGACAGTTTGAAACATTAAGCACTTTCAAGGCTCTGGCTTTAACATCTTTAAGATGTGGTAGCCATGTAAGCCTACTGTCTCAAATGAGTCCCAGAAACCGAACAGTTTCACTAAAACTTAAAACAGTGTTCCTCAAGGTGAGATGAGGTTCTGCTAAAAGACTTCTACTGCGGCTAAAAAGTACACAACGGGTTTTCTCAGCAGAGAAATGAAAGCCAGTGTGTACTAACCATCAGGGCCTCCGTAAGCTGGCGTGCAAGGCGTGCACCGCACGCGGGCGGCACACTGAGGGGGGCGGCAAAACGAGTGATCGACAGTCACCGCCCCGCGATAGTTGCCACTCGATTGTCGCCGCGACGAAATTTGCGGCGTATTATGTAGCCGGTGACCTTTTTTTGTTTTAGCTCAACAGCTGCTTCGGGTGGCCGGCGACACTTGGAATGGCAACAATTGGGGCTGCAAATAATGTTCAAAGGGGCGGCAATCTCACCGTTTTCTGACCCGGTTCGGAAATTTCCTAGATCCACCCACCACTGGCTGTAGTTAGACAGGGGGCGGCATAATCGGTATTGCACGCGGCCGCTCAAACAACTAGCGGCGGGCCTGCTAACCATTCATCTAGCCTATTCAGCGTGAGCTGCAGCTGCCGCTCAGCACTTCTTAGGCTAGCCAATGCACAAAAAAATTAAAAAGTCATCAACGTATAAGGAGAACCGGATGGGCCTCCTTGTATCAGTTGAGATGCTATTAATGGCAATAGCAAAAAGGGTTACACTTAAAAGAGATCTTTGCGGAACATAGTTTTCCTGAATAAAAAGGTCTGAGACTTCTCTACTGACTTGGTACTGGAAGCAACGTCGGGATAAAAATGATTTTAAAATCGGGGCAGATTTCCCCTGAAACCCCATTCATATAACTGTTTTAAAATAACATGCTGCCAGGTAGTATCGTACGATTTTTAGATGTCAAAAAATATACCCACAAGGTGTTGGCTGCAGATGAAAGCGTTCTGTATGGCCGCTTCCAGAAGGATCAGGTTATCCATGGTGGAATGGAATTTCCTGAATCCACACTGAAAACGGCTCAGCAGTTTATGGGACTCGAGACACCAGATGAGGTGGCGGTTAACCATCCACTCTAGTGTCTTCCCAATGCAGCTAGTTAAGGCGATGCTACGATAGCTACCTCGCATCTATTTGTCTTTACATGGTATTAAAATTGGAATTAACGTTGCTTCTTTCCACGAGTCGGGGAAGTGTCCTCCAGTTCAAATATCATTAAAAATACCCAGGAAATACTCTTTAGCATCTTTGTTAAGGTGCCTCAGCATCTGGTACTGGATCAGGTCAGGCCCTGGCGCAGTGTCTTTGGCGCTGTTTAGAGCTGACTCCAGCTCCCACTATGGAAATGGGCTATTGTAGTCCTGAAATTCCAACGAGTCAAAGCTAAAGATTTGCCTTTTGGCAGATATTCTTCGTTGCTGGACCTGTTGGTACAATCTGGCAGATGAAGTGATGGCAGTGAAGTACTCTGCCATCAACTGCGCTATGCTTCGCTTGTCGGTAACTACATGCCCCCGATCTAGTATCTCCCGGATATACGGTGGATAGACTCCCATACCTTTGATGACATTGTGGAACGGTTAATGGTGCTCACAAAGGTCTGCCATGACCTCCTCTTTCTCTCCTTAATCACATGACATGCCTTAGCTCTAGCAACCCAGAACGCTGTGAGGTTGTCGGGTGTAGGGTGTCGGCTGCAACATAACTGACGCAACGCCCGTCTGCGACCCTGTATAGTGGAACGACATTCCTCATTCCACCAGGGCACGGGTGTTCTGCGCAGTGCTCCAGAGTTGCTAGGCATGGAAATATCAGCGGCCCGGTGAATTACATCTGTGAGATGTTTCACCTTCTCATTGATATTATGGCACGGTTCAAGAGAGAGTGAACGACTGTAAAGCTGCCAGTCAGCTCTGCTGATATTCCATTTTCGTATAGCCATTCTTACTCCACGGTTGAACTCTACTTGTAACCACACTGGGAAGTGGTCGCCTCCATACAAGTCAATATCCACTTCCCAATGCACGGAGTCTGCAATTGAAAGACAGCAAAGAGAGAGATCAATGGCAGAGGACGAACCGGAAGCAGTAGCAAAGTGCGTCATCTGACCAGTATTTATGATGCACAGATCCTTCTGCTCCAATAATCTGCAAATCTCTTGACCTCTGGACCTTTGGTTGAACCCCACAACGCATTGTATGCATTAAAGGCTCCCAATAGGAGACAAGGCTAAGAGTGTTGCCGAGTGATATCAGCCAGCTGACCGCAATCAACTGGTGATCCCGGCAGTAGATATACAGAGCAAACAGTTAGTTGCACCGGTCCACGTATTTTAACCGCTAATGCTTGTAAGGGAGAGGCAAGAGCTACAGGTTTGGAGTGGACAGTGTTCCGTACAAACACCGCCACTCCCCCCTTTGCTCCATCACCCTTGGTATCGTCCTTTCGGTAAACGTCAAAACCTCTTAGCACAGGTTGATGTGTTGGTCTGAAGTGTCTCTCTTGGAGACAGAGACACAAAGGATCAGACTGTGCTAAGAGTTGTAAATCCTCTTTGTGAGCCATAAAACCGTTGATGTTCCACTGGAGTATGGGAGCCATCTACCGATTTAATTTCACCCGCCCTGGTTCGGGTGGGTCTTCAGTCTCTGTCTACTGAGGAATGGGACCAATCTCATCCACCAGCATTGCAGTTTCCTCTGGCTCCGAAGAGTCAGACTTCTCCGACTCATTATCCTCATCCACTACCTCCTTGACCTTCTTCTCCCTACTAGTAGGTAGTCTGGGAGGTTACAAAGAGGGAGATTTGACAAACTGAGTCGGTTCCGTTCCCCTAAACTTCGGGCCCCGGATCTTCCGACTGCCTCCATTAATGGATGTAGCAGTTTGTAATGCTACAACTGTTAAAGTGTGGGGTGGAATTGAAGGTGGCACTACTTTGACAGCTGCTGTTGGTGGTGGATTTTTAGTGACTGCTGCTGGTGTGGTCGAGGTCGCAGACGTACTACCACCTATGTCTGCGGTCTTCGATGTTATGTTCTTTGCGGGTTTAGCACTGCATTTTTATTGACATGGAGCACGCTGTGCTGGTGCTCATGTCTGCAACGGACATCTGGGTAGCAGTACTTTGTTTCCAGGCGGGAGTTTAAGCCATCTTAGTGAAGCTAGTTCCAAAAATTGGAGTGACGAGTGACTTGGCCTTGTTCTTTGCTTCTGCATAAGGGATCCGCTCTTTGGTCTTCAACTCCTGTATCTTGCGCTCTTCAAGATACACTTGACACTCCCTACTCCAGGCTGGGTGCGATCCAGCATAGTTGACATACACCTGTGGTAGTGTGTAGCTAACACCCGGCTCATGTGCCCCCTTGCCACACTTACCACAGGTGGGGTTGCCCTTACATGAAGCCATCATATGTCCGAACCACTGACACTGAAAACAGTGCATTGCGTCTGGAACATAGAGACGGATGTTCAGGTTTATATACCCTGCCTTGATGTTCTTTGGCAGTATTGGAGTGTCAAACGTCAGGACGAAGGTGGCAGTCTGCCATTAACCCTTCATGTGATCTGATGTACCACGACCACTTTCTGTTCCTTCCACTCCTTAACGAGTTCCTCGGTCCCTATGTCAATCAAGTCACGGCAGGTGACAACACCTTTGCTGATGTTTAGAGATTTTTGGAGTTCACAGGTAATGGCGATATCCTTGAGCTTCTCACAGTTAAGGAGCCGAGTAGCTTGCCTACTGGTTGTTGTTTCGAGCAGCAGCGTCCCCTTCCTGAGCTTTTTCATCGAATTCAGGGTCCCTACCATCCCCTCTAACCCATTTGAATTGTAGAAAGGTGAAATTTTTCAAAGATATCTTCCACCCTTTGCATCACTATAAAAGCGTTCGAAAGTGAACAAACTTTTCCGTTACTATTGCTTTCCAAAGCAGGAGGGCTATCAACACTCACCCGCTTCTTAGAACTGGGTGTATTTATATTAGCCTGCAGCACACCCGTACCAAATGTTTTGGTGTTTTTGGATTTGTGAGGCTGAATTTTAGTCCCACGAGTATATCCAAAATAGAAAGAAATGCTAAGAAATGCGCAGGTGCTCCTGAGGTTGCACGCTAGCGAGTGATCTGCCTCTCACCCATGCACCTCCTCGACACGTGTCTGACCTTGAGGTTGAGTTTTTTTTTTTTATAGAGGTATGTACTGTCCTCGTTATCCGGGCAATAAAGCCAAGATCTCCTGGGCACACAACGTTCCACCGTCATGCCCTACGGTGGTCATTGAAGCATGGTAGGAGTTAACAGTGTGGGAAACTTTCAGTTTCCAGCTCGGGCACCGCGGGTTCGCCAAACCCATACCTGGCTCTTGCGTACCAGACCCCTGCGGGGAAGAATGTTATCAATTGACTCAACAATTTCATTAATGTCATTGATACACAAAAGAAACAGGAAGGGTCCAAAAACCAAACCCTGTGGAATACTGAGTTTAATACTTCTAATGTCAGGTACATGCTCGGCGATTATTTGACTTTCTGTGTCTTTACATTTTAAGGTGACAACCTGTTTTCTTCCATCAAGGTGTGACTTGAATCATTTGTATGCTATACCCGATACCATATTGATAAAGCTTAGAAAAGAGGATTTTATGATCTACCACATCAAAAGCTTTAGACAAATCTAGAAATATGCCAGTTACTTTATTTTTATCAATTATTTTTAATATACTGTTAATGCAAGCATAAATAACTGTCTGGGTTGACTTCTCTGTTATAAATCAATGTTGTGAATGGCATAATATATTATTTTTGTTAATGAAGCTTATTAACTTTATATACATAATTTTCTCTAGTATTTTTGAGGAAGCAGGGTATGGTAATAGGCCAATAGTTATCTAGTTTATTTGTTTCTCCCTTCCTGTGTATCAGAATAACTTTTGCTAGCCTTAGTATTTCTGGGAAAGTACAAGAATGTAATGAACTATTATATAAATGTGTTAGTGGTTGAATTATGTATCTACCACATTTCTTTAGGATTGAATCAGGAATTACATCAATTCATGCACAGAATTTATTCTTTAGTCTTTTTAAGGCAATGGCAATTTCTTCCTCTTGACATTTTCTCATCTCATCTCATTCCCTAATTTTTAATTATATTTAAATTTTTTAAATAGTTCTTCAGGAGTACCAGTAAAATAATCATTGAAAAGATTTGTTACCTCAGTTGGGTCACTAATTATATAATTACTACATTTTAATGAAATATTTTGGTCTAATTTTTTATTTTTAGCCATTTTCTTTCTCATTACATCCCACATAGCTTTGCTTTTGTTAGTGGAGTTATAAATAAATATATCATTTTGAAATTTTTTGTAACTTTTTTTTTAACAGTAGTAGGCCTCAGATTCAGGTACAGTGTGAATCTGTTTATATACTTTGTGAAGCAGTTAATTTTCTGACATGATTTTTTTATTCCTGCTGTTATCCAGGGGTTATGATTTGCACTGATTTTTATTATTTTTATTTTTTAGAGGAAATGCTCTATCAAAATAATATTTTAATAGCTTAGTAAACATATTGAATTTCTCATTTAAATCTTCTAATTAAAAAATATCTGCACACGATTCCTTACTTAATAAATAATTGTAGTTTACAATGTTTTCTTTACTAAATGATCTGGTTTTTATTTTCTTTGTGGCATTGTTTATATTTTTTTCTTTAACATACATAATATCTCATCCAAGTGATCACTGAAACCTGGGTTGTATACTTCAATTAAGAAACTTCGTTTATGAAAATTTGATCAAGGGTTATCTTTACTGAATTCTGTGACTCTTGTTGGATTATTTACTATGTAATGTAAACCATGTGAATTAAGGAGTGGTGTTAACATGTCTATATTGTTGTTGCTTTTTAGATAGTCCACATTGAAATGTCAACATATTATTGAATCAAAATTTTGTTTGCTAATATTGTTTAAGAGTGATTCTAATATTTGTATGTAAAAGTAAAAATTTCCATCAGGAGATCTGTATACACAAACTAACATCTTTTTAAATTTTCATAGTTTAACTGACGTGAATTCAAAGTTCTTTTCTGAAATCAAGCGATTATTATGTAACAAAGGTTTATATTGTTTCTTAAAAAATGCATAGTTCCCCTTTTTGGTTATGACATCTGCAATAATTATTAGCCAAGACATAATTTGAATTATGAACATATTGAATCTGATCATTCTTAATCCAGTGCTCTGTAATACACAAAATTGAAATTTCTCCAATTTGATTATTATGTAGTATCTCTAATAAATTGGTTTTGTTTGAAATGGACTGAACATTCTGATGATATATCTTTAGTTTATTTTCACAATGCATTGGTGCATCGTTTTCTCTCATGTTATTGGTACTATTATAACACTTATCTTTTTGTACAGAACTATTTGTCATGCTTTTGCCAAACCTTTGTCAAAAGTCTGGCTTCTTTTACAAGTTTCCCAGGTTCTAACTTCTTAATTTTAGATCATCCTGAAGCCAATGAAGTGACACTGATTCTATCTTTTTAATAAATTTCAAATTTACAATTTTTTGATTTCAGAACTTACATAATCTTTACCTTGCTAATTTAAGTGTAGGCGATGTTATGTATGCAAATACCTATTTAAATTAATTGTGTCTACTATGTGAACATTTTTAAAATGTTTACATAATTCAGCAAATCTTTAGGTTTACAGAGTCTATTTCTAAATTTATACATGATTCTTCTATTAAATCGTGTCTGTGCAGAATATTTACAAGAATTACATTAGTGCGAGTCAGTCACATTTTCTCCTTCATTTCTGTAGACATCATTTGCACCAGCAACAATCACAACAAAATCGTCAGGTGTCCATGGTGACTGTTGAATATGTTACTCCTGGTTTCACTATCAAAGATACTATCCTATTCTTGTTGTGGTGCAATAACGACAATGCTAATCCCCCACCGTGGTTGTCTGAATACAGTAATACCCCGCTTTACGCGAGGAATATGGTCCACAAAAAATCGCGTTAAGTGAAATACGCATATATTAGGGTTATGATTAAACATAGTCAATAGTTAATGCAAAAAAAAAAAACAAATCATTTGAATCAATCACTTTAATTCTAAGAACACTTTATGCAGTATTTTTTTGTTTACGGAAAAATACATCCATTGTCTTTTGGGTAGCGTTTCTTTTACGTTCTTATAAAATACGTTCATAACACCCAACGCTGTTTATAATTGTTTGACACGTGGTCAAAACACGGTCATCATCACTATCTATGCTCTGCAATATGTCCAAACCTGAATAAATTTTTGAAAGAGCATTTTGTATTCCACTTGAAGATAAAATTCTCTCTTTTACTTGTTCTTCCTCATCAATATGGCATTATTCTGTAACTCGATCAGATCTTCATTGCTGAAAGGTTCGTCGTGAGTTGCTACAAGTTCTTCAAGATCTTCTACCACGACATCTTCAAGTTCAGACCCCTCAATCATTGCAGCAATGTCTTCAAGCACTTGTCTGTGCATTTGGACAATTCTTCTATGTACTTCCACTACATCTGGCCAAAGATTACGCCACACACCGTTCATACAACTCTTTTTAACTTTGTTCCAAGACTCATCTATGTTGTGAATAGCCTTCATGATGATGTATTACTTACACCACTCTAGCATAGACTGTCTTCCTTCCCCGTCATTTTGATGAATTAGTTGGCTAAAAGTGCGGCGATCGTGATAAGCTTTGAAGTTTGCTATTGCTCCCTGGTCCATAGGTGGTAATATTGACGTAGTGTTTGGTGGAAGGAAATTCACGTACACTTCTAAGTTTCTCAGCATATCAAGTGAGGTTGGATGTCCTGGGACATTATCTAAGAATAATATAACTTTATATTCAAGCCCATTTCTGTCATAGTAGGATTTGACTGACGGGCAAAAACTATTTGAATACCAATCTTGAAAAACCTCCCGTGTAACCCATTCCTTTCTGTTGGACAGCCACACGACTGGTAGGCTTGTCTGTACCTCACATTGAACGGGGTGTTTCTGAATGGTAAACAAGTAAAGGTTTCAGTTTGAAATCACCAGTGGCATTACCACCCAGAAGAAGTGTCAGTCGATCTTTCGCAGCTTTGAAACCGCTGGCTTGATGTTCTTCTTTAGAAATGAATGTTCGAGATGGCATTTTGTTCCCAGTAAAGCCCGGTCTCATCAACATTGAAGATGAGACAAGCAGGAATTTTTTCTCGTGCTACGAAATCTTGAAACTCTTCTGGGAACTCAGCTGCAGCTTGAGTGTCAGAGCTGGTGGACTCACCTGTTATCTGGATATTGTGAAGATTGGAACACTGCTTGAACTGATGAAACCAGCCTCTGCTGGCAACAAAAGTCAGAGTGGAACTCACTTCACCTTCTTCTGTCTTTAACATCTCATACAAAGATTTTGCTTTTGTGCATATGAGATCTTGACTCAGTGGTGTGTTCTTCTTATTTAAATCTTCAATCCAGACTGCTAGCAACTTCTGCATTCTTTCTAGGATAGAAGATCTCGAATGAGAAAGTTGCACTTATAGGTATTGAACTTTTGCTGGAAAGTTTAATTTTTTTTCCGATTTTTAAAAATCGTTCTCCCAGTTGATTCAGACAGACCAAAATCTCTGCCAACAGTTGTTGCTTCACCTCCATTTTCCATTCTTCTTATCACCTTCATCTTCAATTCCAAAGTTTCACTTTTATGTTCTTTTTTCTTCATAGGCAGCATTTTTAATATAGCGTTAAATTATGCATCTCTACTAAATGTTAAAACACGACTGCCAGCCGAGATAAACATATGGAACAAAAGAAACAAACGAGAGAACCCCTTAGAGCGAAGTCATAGGATGGGGAATCCCCAATTATTCGATTCAGAATGTTCGGAGAAAGCGGGGATTCCCGCGACCAAAGAGAAGCCAATGACTACATTATGTACATACATATTCTTAAGTAAGCAATTCGCGTAATATGAGGCATTTTAATGCGAAATTTGAAATTTTCACTTAAGCGAAACCACGCATAACGGGATTACGTAAAGCGGGGTATTACTGTATATCTAAACTTTTCCCGGTTTAGCAGCATTTGATTTCTGCCTCATATTTCTTTCCGCTTGCATCTGGTTTTTCTTCACCTGTGCATCTTCATAATCATCCCGAACTTCTTGAAGGATAATAAACATGTTTTTTACTGTTGTTACTGCGATTTTTGGCCTAGGCCTAAACGATGCTTTATTACCGTTCTTCGCAACATGTGTCCATATTTTCAAATTTTCAATATCACTATTCTTTTCTTCTGAAGTCTAATCTATCTTTTCCTGTAATGATTTGATAATGTCCTCTTTCCTTGATAATTCAAATCTGAGTTTATCACGTATACAATTATTTTCGCGGTCGTTAGGTACTGCACATGCCGTTGCACTATTTTGTCTTGATTTTGCTTGTGTTACAATCACATTTTCAGTTTTCACTCTTACCTTGCACGATAAACGCAAATCTGATTCTTCATCTAAGTTTATACACATTTTACACCTAACTCCATGCAAAATTTGATGTTTTTCACTGACTGGTCCATCAACATTACTACTCGTGGTCGCCATCTTTAAAATCCATTACTAAATACACTAGTAAATGTGAGCCTCATGATATGGGTGAAGTTGTAAGAGAAGCCATTGTGAAGACCAAGAGACATGGTTGTCCTGTCTGGAGTCAGTAATCTGCAGTTTCCATGGCTATTGTATCTCAATGCCTTGTAGGTGCGCAGGTTATGTGCGTACAGATTATGCTATTTACCACTGAAAATGTCTTAACGAGAAACAATCTTTAAGAACAGTTGAAAGTTAAGTGAACATTTCAGACTTCTACAATTTTACAGTGATGACATATTCATTTACAATAATAATTTTGACCGGTACTTACTACGCCTGGACAATCTAAAAGACCCAAGTCTTGCTGAAATTGCTGTGCACTTTGAAAGTGCCCAACTCAACATGGAGGGAAGATGATGTCTCGTGGGTCTATTTTGTAGTATACAATTACCATTTCTCTGTAATAAATCAAGTAGTTACAACTCTTATCATTCCAAGGAGCACCTAAGTCCTAATTTAAGTGAATTAAGTCTGTCTGTGTGTGTGTGTGTGTGTGTGTGTGTGTGTGTGTGTGTGTGTTTTATCCTAGCCAGATGCCAACAGATGCCGATTGGAAACTGGAAACCACAGCCGACATTAAGTCAGGCTAGGACAAATCAGTCAGTTTCGTAAGTGTCAACGCCCGCTTGGTCCACATGCGACATACCCACATAAAACTTGGTGTGCAGATTTGTGGTATCAATTACAGCATACTAATTTGGAACAAAGTTCCACTTAGTACAGCAGAGGAAGCAATTATTTCTTTCGCCATATCCAAACACACAGAATAGTTAGTCACAGAGGGAGTGATAGATAGGAGTATAAGGAGCAAGAAGAAGACAGTCCGAAATAAATTGTAGAGTGACGCAGATTGGTCAGCGCGGGCAGTAGAGGCGACGCGGATGCAGTAAAAAGATTGCAACTCAAGAAGGGACAGCAGCGGCCACTAGCGGCGTCACTGCTTAGGCCAGCGCGCAATGCATGACAGCTATGGCAACAATAGAACAGAGAGTAAAGTGAAAACAGTATTTAACAAGTGCTCAAAATGCCTACTGATAAACCACCAAGTGCGGAAAGTGTGCGTGAGACATTTAGTGCAAAAATTTCAGTCACAGATGCACTAAAATTAATTCTCAATAATTTCAGTGGAGACAAATCAGAATTGAGATCTTTTATTGATAATGTGTTGACAGCTTTTTCTTTGGTAACTGTAGAGGAGCATGATGAAACTATTTTGCTCTTAACAAACTGTAATAATACGAGTGCAAGGTCAAAAATTCTTGTCAGAGATCTGACAAAAGATTGGCCTTCAATCAAAGCTATTTTGATAGATAATTACGGGGTGCAGAGATTGCAACGGTAACGCTAAGATTATTGCATCCTCTCCAAGGTCTCGCCGAGGATTTGGAAGGAACTAAAATCCTTCCTGTGGTTCCTCAGCACAAACAAGCCTCAGCTTGAACAACTCCGATGTCAGCTTATAGTCTCAACTAAGCCTGTTACTTCTTGCATCCACCAGTTTAGGTTCAAGGCATCAAAATGACCACAGAGTAATGACGGTTAACATTATTTTATTTCAGTAATCAGAGCACAGCTGAATACACATCTACATTTGGTCAAAGCCTGCAAACATCTCCCTGTGTCTAGCACCTCTCACCCTCTCACCCACCCCAGTCATTCCAACCCACTGCATACTTAAGGGTATCACTCCTCCAAGGTCAGGCATTCTGTGAACACCTGTAGATCAGCCGGGAGGCTATATGGTTACTCACACTACACCCCCTTCTTTTTCAGAAGAAAAAGACAGGAAACTACTTCTCTTTCTTCTTAAAATACTACCACCTACACCTCACCATTCTGCACCTACTAACTGCAATATCAGATAATACCTTAAATATAAGACATATACATCAAAAAGCATATACATAAAAAAGGAACAAAAAATACAACATAAAGGCTATACTTGAAACAGAAACTAAAATCATAGAAATCAAATATTTTTCAGTGGGTACTGATAACAATGTTTGCGAAAAACAATATCTCAATTTCTTTCATAAGGTCAAATCATAAAAATTAAATATTAACATAAACTTAAATCTAATACAAAGTTAAGCAATAATAATGATAATGAATCACATACACTGTAAATACAGACAAGAGGACATAAAACTCAAATACGTTTTACTGACTGGTGCTATAAACATTGTCCAACAATACTATAGTTCATTAGGTTTATCCAAGCCATAGAGTTATCAATCGTTTTAGCAAACACTGAAAACCTGGGCTTGACTTTCTGCAAGCCTTTTAATCACTTACTACATCCACATTTTAACGTTATATCGATAAAATGTGGCTACAGACTGCATGATAGAACAATGACCAAAAATAAACATTTACCAATAATTTATAATGCGCCTGTAAAGCTACATTTCCAAAAACTGGTTCAGTATAGTATCCATTGTCCAAATTGTAATACAAATAACAGCTGCTGCAAAAGGAATGATTAGTGCAGCTCCAACCATAAAATTAAATATTCACAAGATCTAAAATCTAACACAAGGTTATAAAACAATAACGATAATGATACACACAAAATATTTTTAAAAAAACCACACAAAATCATATATGTGTCAGTGGCTTCTGCAAACAAGAACAATTGTTAATTTACTTCCATATGAAGTTCAGCCAGTTGTTTAAGAGGAGCAACATTTTTTAAAATCACTTGTTTTACACGAACACTCAAAATAAACTGTGCTTGCAGCTTTGCAAGCTTTTAAGCCACTATTCACTTGCACATTTTCACTTTCCTATCACAGGAAGTGACCATTGCATGAAGTGTAACGTATAACAACTATGGTATAGGCTTCTGCATTTCCCAGTTCATCGGACAGAATGAGCCTGTCACCACTGAACAGCTCGCTTGACTGCTTTTCACTCCTAACACCCGATGCTTTCCAGGAAACAAAACTTTGCATGCAATTATAGTGATGGATAATATCTATTGTTATATGATGCACACAATCTTCCACCCAAAATTTCGCTTTCAAATTACCACTACACTTGCGCAATCCATCAAAACCAAATTTTTGTCTCCCCAGAAATATCTTACCACCTGTCTCTATACTCTGGCACACAAGAATTATTCCTTGTTTTTCTCTTAAAAGTGGTTTTAGTTTGAATTCTCCAAATCGCGCATCAGAACTTTTCGGCATGTCGCTGCTGCTACCTATCCATCTCCCAGTCACTGCCTCCCGGTCTGTCAGTATACTGGAAGTCATTCCCTTACACAACAGCTGATTAGCATTACCAGATCTGTCAATTACATCACTCTGTATATTTATCACATCTATCCCTATCCTTTTCTCTTCAATCCACAGTGTCTGCATTTCAACGCTTGCAAATTCCACAACTGTTCTAACTAATAAATCCCCCTCTGCCACTTTCCTTTTTCTTACATCTAGCAGTACGTCCCCTTTCCCACTCTCTTCCCCTCTGTAATCCACATTTAATTTTTTCCCAACCATATTAACTGCCATTATTTTTTCAGTGTCTAACCACCCATCTTGTTTTTGATTTTGTTGCTCATCTGTGTTCACATTCAAAATATCATTTTTAAAATTCATTAAAGATTTTTTGGTCTCGTGTAACATGTTATCTAACCTTGTTTCAGACTCCCAGATGCAAGACATTAACCTCTCTTTACTGCTTTTGTGATTTTTATTCATTAATTCCCTAAATTGTTCCCTATCTTCATACTGGCGTCCCTCCTTGCTCTTTCGCTCTTCCCTCATTTCTTTCTCACTCCTATCAACCATTTCCACCAATCTCTCTGACGCGTCCTCAGTCCTCTTTACAACTTCTTTTATCTCATTCACACAGTCTAGTTTCTCCCTCCTGCTCTCCTCATAATTCCGTTCAGACTCACCATACTTCCATTCAAACTCATCGTACTTCCGTTCAGTCTCATCATATCTCCTATTCAACCTCTGAAGAATTACAAAAATATCATTAATTGTAGAACTTACAGTTGCTTCTTGGGAACCTCTCCCTTCCCTATCCCCACACTCCCCTTGAATCACACTAAAAATTCCATTGTCCGTTTCTACACAATCCAAAAACCCTCAAATGCTGACATAATGAATACTAAACCTCCATACAGAACTCGGAGACAGAGATCAGAGAAAAAAAGAGAGCACCTAACGCCTGGAATTGCAACCAGAACATTATGAAAAACAATTAAATTGAATACAAACACACACCATTATCAAAATTTGTGCCCCATCTCCCTTGGAAGCCGTAAACAACAAACGAACAAGAACTTCCGTATACATAAAAAAAAGTCCATGTTTGAAACTGTGAAAAAACACAGTTACAGCCCTTATGAAATAAAACAAAAGAAAAATCTACATGATTAATGCCAGAAATGATGTAAAAATCTACAAGCTACGCAGTCAAGTGCACTTTCAGCAAACCAA
Organism: Vandiemenella viatica; assembly: GCA_031002005.1. Classification (NCBI taxonomy): domain Eukaryota; kingdom Metazoa; phylum Arthropoda; class Insecta; order Orthoptera; family Morabidae; genus Vandiemenella; species Vandiemenella viatica. Next base: position 205,634,777 of record JARYHS010013630.1, on the reverse strand, counting down.
GCCACTTTCCGCCGAGAGGAAAAAATTATACAGATAACCATCACCAAAGTTAATTCGTTCAGCCACGTGCTAAGGCTCACCTCAATATAAGCTGTCTTCCAGATTGTAGATCAACCCTCTTCGAGGATGAAATTTTTGGCCAGGGTCGCCAGATGCAACGGTAACGCTAAGATTATTGCATCCTCTCCAAGGTCTCACCAAGGATTTGGAAGGAACTAAAATCCTTCCTGTGGTTCCTCAGCACAAACAAGCCTCAGCTTGTACAACTCTGATGTCAGCTTACAGTCTCAACTAAGCCTGTTACTTCTTGCATCCACCAGTTCAGGTTCAAGGCAGCGAAATGACCACAGAGTAATGACGGTTAACATTATTTTATTTCAGTAATCAGAGCACAGCTGAATACACATCTACACTTGGTCAAAGTCTGCAAACATCTCCGTGTCTAGCGCCTCTCACCCTCTCCCCCACCCCAGTCATTTCAACCCACCGCATACTTAACGGTATCGCTCCTCCAAGGTCAGGCATTCTGTAAACACCTGTAGATCAGCCGGGAGGCTATATGGTCACTCACAAGATCCTTGGATTATTATACATATCAGTTACTCATGGCTAGGCAAAGAATAATGAGTCAATAGCTTCTCATGTTGATACATTGGAACATGATTTTTGGCAAGCCACTAGAGGTGAAATGAAAGCCGCGGACATTGAAGGAAGCCTATCATTAATAGGGAAGCTGGAGGCGACCTTCGTTCCAGGGTTGAAAGACGAGCAAATACAGAAAATTGTCAGGGCACAGGGTAAAAAGGTTAACCATCCCAAAAGCTGTTGATTTGGCCCTTGTGGAGGAGTCAGCCATTTTGTTGCAATGCGAAAAATATTCACATATCAGAACAGACTCTATAACAACACAGTTCAGACACAATTGAGGTACATTTGTGACTTGTAATTCTTATGGGAGAGCCGGACGCTTAAGTAGGGAATGCTGAAGCACCATAGCTTGTCAAATTTGCAGTCGTATCGGTCACAGTGCTAAAGATTGTAGAAGTAACACAACATTCAAAATACTCCAGTACATTACATGCAGTTACTGCCGAAATTCTGGTCACAAAGTAGCTGATTGCCGGACCAAGAGGAACAAGTGTGCAAGATGCAATGAGGTCGGCCATTTCGCATCAAAATGTAAAGCAAATCTTGGGGGAAAAACAATCAAACAAACAGGGAAACGGAGCTCGAGTGCAGGAATAGACAACCATCTTAGCACTCGAAATTATTGATCGGTGGATGCCATGGGTTGTCAGTATGCTAGTGATTATGTAAAAATGCCTTGCCCTAGCATACTGAATCAAAATATTCCATACTTACTTGACTGTCGGGCACAACTGAGTCTTATAAACCAATCAGCATTGAAACCAAATACACCTAAATTTCATGTTGTATCCAGAAAGGTTGATATTAGCGAGCAAGGATTGTTAGGAAGATATTTTATGCTCCAGCATGGAATCTTAATTAACAATGAGAACAAAACAGTTTACGTTAGAGATCATAGCATCCCCATGTTGTCAAGAAAGATAAAGTATTTCACAGACCAGAGGGCCATAGTAATAAATGCCAATGTCTTTCCAAAACACGATTGTAAGAAGAATTATCATGCTAGAAATTCACAAACCCATTTCACTCAGACAACCAAACCCTCGGCATTTGCACAAGGCAATTCACAACAGCAGAAAGCAAAGCACAAGCATGTTTCTGCAGAAAACAATTCAGAGCCTAATCGGAGAGTCACTGACAGCGGGAGCAAGAATCAAAACAAACATCATTTCCATCCAGGACAATCTAACAATTCAAAACCAACCACAACAGACACAGAGGAATGGTTAATTAAAGTAGGTCCCAGGGAAAAGAGGATTTTGCGAATATAAGTACAAGGTAAAAGAAACTCGGATACTAAAATAGCTAAGCACAAGCTAATTTCCATTGTCCACGTACACGAATCAATTGTTAAAGAAATGGTGAGTGTATTATTACTATTTTGAACAAGAGAGAGGAGGAAGAAGGATTTTATTATACAGCTTTGAAAATATAACCATATGCTGAATTGTCAGCTGATGTTAACACGCTCAGCCCACCACGCATACGCCATGTTGATATGCAGCCGGATCATATGACGCAACGTCCAGCCAAATCAAAGCCACATGCTAGCTTGCTTAAAGAGAATATGAGGCTTGAACATCTTAACCCAGAGGAGAAATAGTCCATTACAGAAATAATGCCTATTATAAAATGATTTATTTTTCCTTCCAGGTGATAAATTTACACATACAGATACTATGAGACATGTAATCAAACTTAAACCTGAAGCAGAAGCAGCTGTTATTAATAGTAGATTATACAGGACACCTGAAGCTTTAAAGCCCACATTAGATGAGGAGATTAATCACATGTTAGAACAGGGAATTGTTACAGAATCAACCAGTACTTGGAATTTCCCTATTCTTTTAATTCCCAACAAAGCTGATGCCAGTGGGAAGCAAAAATATTGGGTAGTTGTATATTTTAGGAAACTCAATGAAATTACCGCGGGATCAACCTTCTCTATACCTCTAATCTCGGAGATTTTGGACTCCTTAGGTAAAGCTAAATACTTTTCCACTCTCGATTTGGCGAGAGGTTATCACCAGGTACTAATTGATGAAAAGGATAGGGCAATGACAGCCTTTAATACAGGCAAAGGAAAATTTCAGTTTTCCACCATGCGGATGGGGTTGTCCACCTCTGGAAGTATGTTCCAGAGATTGATGACTCTGGTTCTTACTGGCATCCAAGGAGAGAAAGCATTAGTCTATCTTGATCATCTTTTAATTTATGGCAGTATTTTGACAAAATATCAGGAAAGGTAAGCAGAAGTATTTCTATACTCCGAAAACACAACTTAAAATTGGAACCAGCTAAACGTGAGTTCCTTCGTAGGGAAATTATCTATTTAGGCCATAAAATAACAAATGGGGGAGTGACTCAAGATCCTGTGAAAACTGAAAAGGTTAAAAAATACCCTCAGCCAGAAACCACAAGACAATTCACAACATTTCTGGGTCTCACTAGTTATTTTTGAAGGTTGATTGAAAAGCCATTATATGAACTTCTAAAGAAAGACTTCAAATTCGAATGGAACCATGAAGCAGAGCAAGCATTCGAAACCCTTAAGGAGAAGTTAATTACTCCACCTTTATTACAATACCCACATTTTGAAGATGAGTTTTTAATTACTGTCGATGCCAGTAGAGAAAGCCTCGGTGCTAACTTATCACGGGGGAAAATAGGAGAAGACCTACCAATAGCTTATACTTCGAAAACGTTGAATAAAGCAGAAAGAAATTACACTGCGAGTGTAATAACCGACCACAAACCATTGTTATGGGTTTTTAATGTCAAAGATCCATCCCCCAGATTGCTGAAATTCCAATTAAAACTCTCCGAGTACAATTTCCAGTTGATTTATAAATGTGGAAAGGCAAACTCGAATGCAGATGCACTAAGTCGAATCAGAGAAATTCACCCAGTCCCAGATACTCCCACCAATGAGGATGATAATACTAGTGAGGACATGGACCACACCCACTCAAACACAAAAGGTCAAAGCACAAACACAGACTACAGAGGACAAATTTCCTGAAGTAGATGACGCAGGGATACAAGCAATCCTATGGGAATTCCAAGATTCACCGCTAACTGGACACAAGGGTATCAATAAAATTATAGAGAAGGTAAAAAGAGACATACAATGGAAGGGTATGGAACAGGATATCATAGAACATATTAGGAAATGTCATAGCTGTCAGCAGAATAAGTTAACAACATGTAACATGCAGATGCTGCTTGTATTAACTCAGTCACCGTAACAAGTCTTTGAAAGATGTGCTATCGACATAGTTGGCCCATTCCCAGTTTCTCACCAAGGCAATAAGTACTTACTCAAATTCCAAGACTTTATCGAAGTTTATGGTGACGGTTGCAATCCCCTCACAGGACTTGTACACTGTTGCCATAGCTCTTGTCAAGGAGATCATACTAAGTTATGGAATACCTTCCCAAATTTTGTCCGACCGGGGGGGGGGGGGGGAATGCTTCCTTAGTGACACCTTAAAACGAGTGTGCCAACTTCTAAAAATAGAGAAGATTCAAACTACGGCCTACTCGCCTTCCATGAACATGTTTAGAAAGACAGCATCGCACAATCGCCAAATACCTAAGACATTACATGGATAAGGATCAGCTAGACTGGGATTCCTGGGTCCAATTCGCTATTTTCGTAATGAATACTAATATTTACTTAGCCACAGGTTTCTCACTTTTTGAACTATTCTTTGGAAGCATACCTAACATCCCAGGCATTTTGCTAAAAGACCCTACTGAAGTTGTTTACTCATATGAAGATTATGGTACAAAGCTGAAAGCTAGGCTACAAAGCTTATTATACAAGCGCGCCAGAGAAATTAACAAAGAGAAAAATATGTAATATTACGATAGGACTCAACACGCCGTTCAAATTAAGGTCGGGGATCAAGTTATTCACAAAGACAAATCTGTCTGCAGAGGAAGCCAAAAACAAGGAACCCTTTTTGTTGACCCGTATAAAATATTGAAGCTTGACTTACCAAACGTAATTATACAGAGAGGTCGCTATAAACAGGAGAAAGTGTATGCTAATCACTTGGAACACTATAAATAATCATTTTCAGTTTTTGACCTAATGAGCATAGCCTAGTAACAGTGTTCAAGCCATGCAAATAGCAGAAAACGGGACTCTGATGCGATTAATATGACAGAAGTTATTAGTAAACTCAGCCACGCAGTCGGTATGTCAACAAACGCACGTGCTCAGGGGCTTGGCCCACACATAATAGATGGCCAATGGCTCTAGTAGCATCCCGCCAGTGATAAGCAAGGCTGCCTCTGATAACGCGAGGTTAGCGCACCAGCTAGCTCAGCAGTGATAAGGCGACTTGCGCAGCCCGCCGGCGATGTCTCGTAAACTTCCGCATTTCAAAAGAATAAACACTACATGCACTACCAACACATAGCGCATAATGCTAGTTAACTATATTCTGTAGTGAATTTGCACAAACTAACCTCTAAGAGATGTTATTCTATTTTTGCAGTTGATTCAACTATGCTACCTCCTGTTATTCCTTCCTTTGGCCATTGCATTTCATGATTTTCAAGTGGAGGATTACGCCCATTCACCTGCTCTCTACTACGATTACTGCTAGAAGGGATTGCTTCAACCACCCCTTGTTAATCCAGTGCAAGTTGTTCAGTATTTAAGTCTAATTAGGAACAACATTGGGGACAAGAAGTTTCTATTTCCGTTGACTAAGGAAAATGGTTACTTGTTCCTAACAATAATTGATATTGATGTATTCATGTACAAGAATATCTTGACTTGTGTGTTAAATGTACCTTAACTGACAATAATGAATTCAATCTATACAGAATACTTCCATTACCTATAGAAGTAAGTGAACAAGGTAACTATTTGTTTTTGTTTTTTTCAAGCTGAGAAAGAATTCCTATTGATTGGTCAATCTAAAAGACTTTATGCCAAACTTGACCATGAACAATTAGAATGTAAGCAAATGACAGGCACTTTAAGTATTTGCAAACAAAATTTCATATTGCAAGCCACCCAAGATGGTTTGTGTTGGAGGTGCAACTCTTACAACCGATTCCTACTGATTGTGTAAGAAAAGTGGTTACTCTGAAAAACAGGATCTGGACTGCACTTGGCCATAATGTATGGATTTTCATTGCCCCAAGAGATGAGGGCCTGATTATTTTGTGTAATAATGGACATACCACAAATGTCATATTTAAAGGGACCAGAAAACAACAGTTTTTCAATAAATTTTGAGATTATGGGGCCCAAATGCTCATTCAGTCGGAGTTAACCCTCAGAACCAATGTAACCAGTCAAGACATCATTCCTAATTTTAAGTTAGTTAGATTGTTGTGTATTAAATAGTGAAAAACTCAATATCACCAAGCTTCCGTTGAACCTGTCGGTAAACACCTCAGTGATTTGACAGTAGCCGGTTACAAAATTGAGGAGCAACAGGAGGAAATATCTAAACAAGAACAATTTAAAGAAGTTCATAGCATATGTAACATACTCTATTCTTTCTTGTATTAGTATAATTTTTATAGCTGTAATTGTCATCTTCTGTATTTGTCATCTTCTGTATTTGTAAACTTTGCAAGACATGCAGGGAGTGTTTCAAGTATATTTGGCGCAGTACAGATCAATGCTGTAGCAAGATTTGTATCAGCAATACAGTCATTACCCCATCTAGCATGACAAAAGTAAGGCACGTTCAGCATGTGAGGTCTAGGCGACCTCTACATAGGGATGTGGAGATACAAACAGATGAAGAAGATGACGACGTAGTTTTTGAGTGTAATAATACAGTAGATCGGCGTAGCCTGGAAGTCCCGGATTCTGAACCGCGGTCCTCCAGGTCACGCAGAAGTTGAATAAAGAATTCTTATTATGGGTGTATTATGAATTTAGCAGCATATCTGATGCATTGTCAAGTTATATAATTATAAGTAATGTAGATTTTTGTAGATGGTAATTTTTTGCATTTTGTATTGACACTCGCGGAAGATTTTTCGTCTGTGAGAACGCCGAAAAATCGTTTGCGGGCGCCCCACATATCATGGGTGTTATTTTGCAGTATAGTTTTTAGTGGTAATAAAGGCAGTTTGTTGCCAAGCCAGCGCAACAGTGTGAGACTACACTGCTTCTATATGACACTGGCAGCAAGGCCGCTAGTCTTACAGTCCTTACTGTGAGAAAGTCAACCAGCACAGCTGGTACACTAAGAACACATCCTATAAACACTTGAAGTACACGCCTGTACGGCATGACATACAGTCAATGAGAAGAGGGCATTCCCCACTTTCAGGGCTGGGGACACTTCTTGGCATGTACGTTACTACACAGTCCGCGATGAGAAATTTCGTAGGCTAGACCTATTCCTACCCAAGTTAGCTATTTTGGGAATTTTTCTATCATTTTACCTCCACTGGCTTAGAAGCATCTGCTATTACTTGTACCCTATAGTTCACTATTGCTATTATCAGAAAACCTACGATTCATGTATCAGCCTTGTAAGATTACCTTCCAACAATTTCTCTGTAATAAATCAAGTAGTTACAACTCTTTTATCATTCTAAGGAGCACCTGATTTAAGTGTGTGTGTGTGTGTGTGTGTTTTATCCTAGCCAGATGCAGATTGGAAACCACAGCCGACAGTAAATGAGGCTAGGACGAACCCGTCAGTGTGGTAAGTGTCGATGCCCGCTCGGTCCACGTGCGACAGATGGTGATGAAGAGTTGAGGGGTAAAGACGTTATGCCAGCAAGATTAATATGACTCTGATGCAAAACACAGATTAATATTGTGCTCACAATACTACACATTAAACAGTGGGGGGGGGAAGGTTTAATACTACAGCTTGCTAGTTTACCACAGACCATTCTATGAAGAAAATTAGCTTCTCCTTGAAGGGGAAACTGATGAGATGTGTTCATTAGATTTCAATGAGAACTCAGACCATTACAGGGAAACACGAGTGCTGAAGAGTTTGTGCGAAATCTTATTTCTCATTTGATATATAATGATAATGGATAAATTAGTGATTATGTGTATAATTTCCTCTTAGCCACACATTATTGGCATCAATGGAATGTTGCTTGTTTATTTTATATACAAAATTATTTTAATAAGGACAGGGTGGTTAACTTTATCATTGTAGGAATCAAAAACCCATGAATTTACAAACTTAATATTGACATTTTTATTTTTCAATAAATCAGAGTAAATGATTTTTATTTTTCCATATGATCAAATGGCATATGTGATTGAGATTACTCAATATTTACAGCACAAGAGGTTAGCAATTCATAATGGTCTAATTCTGTGGTGGGTATGAAATATCTCACAGACATTACTGCGCATTTGAAAAACTGAGTTCTGTTGAAAAACTGTGTGGCACAAACTATGTTCCTTTATTGTTCATTGATAGAAGCAGTGATGTGGTTGAACAGCAAATTGCCAATCCATGGTCTCTGTAATGATGCTGGCTGTGACAGGTGAAGTGGTGTTGCAGCGTACAGCATCACCCCTGGCACTGTATGTGAAGTCGTGTTGAACACCTAGCCACAGTCAGGAGCTGATCACCAGGCATTGGCGAACTCCAAACACCAGCCAGCAGATTCAAGTCGAAAACCAATGATTAATGTCTCTCTGGTGTTAGCCCACATGCATCTTGCCTTATATTGCCCCTTCTCAATAAGTGCCATACGATCATTTTTCTCCTTAGGGGAGAATTTAGTGCATTTGCCAACCATGCTGTCGTCTTATTTGCTATTCCATTTTCACTTTTTGATACACAGCAATTATAGGCATCTCATTCGTTGCTGCTTTTCTCCCCTAAATTCCTATCATATGTCACTGTAACTTTCCGAATATTTGCGATACTCACGCTGTCAGGAAGTGGCAATAAATTGTCTCTGTTTATCGTGTCTTTCATTCAAAACCTCCTTGGGTCTTTCACAACTCAGAGAAGCAAATATATTTCCTGGCTGATCCCTCAAGGGAGTTCTGGTGTCACACAAGTGTTGAAACTCCAACAAAGTGAGTGAGGAATGTTATCTGTTTTGGTCCGGGTAGTGACCAGGTAGAGAGGTTATTACACTATAAGACAGAATGCAAATCGGTGTACTATAAGAAATACAATAGGGAGTAGAGAGACTGGTTTAAGGAGGAATCTTTGCCATAAAAATTTAAGTGGAAATTCATGATAGGCTACAAAGGAACACATGAGAGAAAGGATGCTTACAATTGGCTGAAGTGAATCAAAGTGAGAGGCAGTCATGTTTAGGTTGCCAGAATTTGTTTTGCTGGTCAGAAGTGTTTAGCAACCATGAGATTGGTCAGAGGAGTTGCCACGTGGCCCTCACGTCTAACTTGTATCCGCAGATAACTTATGAGAGAGTGATGAATCAGGATCTGGTAGTTCTCACAATTAATTAACTGTGGGAAAATAGTATGTGATGTGACAAACATGATCAAGTGATGCTCAGCTTCTAATTACTAACCTACAGTCAAAATTCAGGTTGGAGTCCATTACTGTACATGAAAGTGTGATGTCTCTTGTACTGGTCTGAGAACCTAAAGATTTTGAATAAACTTCATTGTAACCCTAAGTAGAGTGAATTTTATGTATTTTGAAATCATAAATCCCTAATTTATTGAGCGGATATACTGTTTATTTTCCCAGAGTATGGGATGGCGGCCATGTCAATAAAATGATTTTTAGAACCTGTTTACAAAACTATCAACTTGATTGTACAGTACCTCATGAATTAAAACAGATCACGGTCAAAAGAGTTTGTTGCTACACATGGATTGTGGAACAATAGTTATTCAATAATCTCATGTCCAATTCTCAATGGTCCAAAGGCACTGGACGATACTGCTGATGGCTTATGATGAAGTAGCAATATTTTATTGTTACATGGCATGTCTCGATAATTTAACTGGTTTCGATAGACAATAAAATTGTTACACTGTTTTTTTTTTTTATCTGTGTTCCTGTGGTTAGCATTCCATCTATTCTTGAGTCATTCTAATTTTCTTGAGCACAAGTAAGCCCACACACAGAATGCCCAAGCAGTGGCACTTAATGCTGCCTGTGATATAATGTGATGTTAATGCTGCTTTGATTTGTGATGGTGAAGAAATCGTGAATGATTTTAACAGTTATTATGAAGACGTCTGAGGAATCCAGATAAAATCTTCCTTGGAAATATTTGAAGACTTAACATACTATAGCATAACAGGTTACGCAGATTACTCAAAGAGACAAAAGAATAATAATTACTCTTAGAAAAAAAATCTGTAGCTATAGAGTCCAGTGGAAAACAAGAAAGCAGAAGTTCTGGCTAGCGATAGACAAAGTTAGTTCACGTTCGGATGTTTTGAAATAACGTTACTGTCAGCAAGGGACCTCGGTAATTCTTCAGATTGTTTATAAATGAAATAAGATGAAAATAAATATCAAGTGAATAATAAGAAAGATTATTATTATTTGCCACAAGACTTTAAAATGATTCTGTATCATGACGACATAACAATCCACATTAAAATAAAAAAGAAGGAGTTTATAAAATATAACATTGGCAATTTTATAAAATATGACATGGCAAATATTATACAACAATACAGCAGAGAAATCTTTCCCAAAAAGTTCCTGCAGCTGTAGAAAACGATCTGCATGGAAAACAAGGCATATTATTATTATTATTATTATATTATTATTATTATTATTATCATCATCATCATCATCATCATCATCATCATAATCATCAATCACAGGTGGTGCTGGAAGTGGAAAGTCTTTTGTTTTAAAAATACTAGTTGAACATATTACTCTGTAGATATATCGCTCAAGGCAAATTTTGTTGAGGTTGGTTCTTCAACAAAAGTAGCTGCTCAACAAATATTTGGCAAAACATTGCACTCAGTATCCTCACTTCCAATAGACACAACATGACACACACAAAAATAACTCAACAAAACTTAGAAAATGAAATGCACATGAAAATTTGTAAATAATACACCTGCGTCTTCAAGAATATAAAAATAATAATAAATTATTTTGTGGCATGCATATATTGATTTTTGGTAATATATTTCAACATGCTCAGGTAAAAGGGCATTGCTGTTTCATTCAACCACCATGATTTTCAGCAGAAGTTAACTCAGTTCTCATTTTGCGAACTTACAATAAACATGTGGCATTGAGTTCATTGGCCTCTTGAATAGCTTTAAGGTTGGTGAATTAACAACAACTCAGCTGGGGTTATTATGTGAATGGTGACACGTATCTTTGTCAAATGATTTTGCTGATGGTGCTGTTGTACAGTCAAACAAGATAACACACATAATGGCGCTAATGACCTCACTGTCAACGTGCCCTAAAGCCACACACAAACACACATAATGAAAAAATGACCATGGAAAATGTTAAGTCTGACCATGGAAAATTGTAAGGCGTACCATGTGTACACAATAAATGCTATAGATGAGTCTCGTGAGGAGGCAATTTTTGGTAGGAAGCCAATAAACAATGTTATCCCAAGCAACATTAATAACTGCTGTAGAGATGTCTTACCTACCATAAGGTTCGGTATTGAATCTCGAGTTATGATATATCAGATGGCCTCATTAATGGAGCAAAGGGGATTGTAAAAAAAAATATTAAATGGCCAGCTCTCTGAAGAGAAAAAATTGAAAAGGTGAGTTACCCGACGGTATACTAAAAAAATTTCATGACATGACAATTGATCTTAGAATGAAAGACACTGATGGTTGCATAGTAATTTTACCTGCTTGTACAACATTCCAAGCACAAAGGGTATACGGAGATTTGGAGTGGAGAATACTACCACTCATCATAAGCTAGGCTGTAACTATATATAAATTCTAGGGCACAATCCTCAATAAGGCAGTGATTGATTGAGGCAAAAAGAATTTTCAAAAGGACAGATTTATGTAGCACTGAATAATGTAAAATCTTTAGATGACATTGTTTTGTCCAATTTGGATGCAAATAAATTATTAATCCACAAGATGAGAAAGCTCTCATAGAGCTTACAAGGTTACATAATCTATCAAAATAATAGTTTTTATAACATCATACCTTGCCTAGAAGAAAATAAATATAAATTGACAATATTTTGCATTCCTCTTATTGAAATTTGAACATTAATTGGTTATTTTTGGAGTCAGTGCAGCCTGCCATACCTAGGAATGAATTACTACACCTTATTTGCCATTTGAGTCAACACAACAGCATATAGTGAGGCAGAAATTGTTTTTGTAGGAGACGGTACTTAAATCGGTGGCTATAGCTCATGGGTGGCCAAGGTATATCTCTGCCACTACAGTGTAGGCTGGCAGACTACATCATACAGTAAGAGCTTCAAAGGTATTCTAATGTAGAATTGTCATTCCTTATTATTGTCAGGTTTCTAACAAAAATTTGTAACAAAAAAAAAAAAAAAAAATACTTAGTAGGTTGATTCTACAACTGACAACTAAGGTGTGGTACAATGCATGACAGGATAATTTGATCTGATCTTAACAAAATGAAGTCGGCCAAACAGTATATAACCAATAGAACATAAATACCAGAATTGACCGACCTAAAAAAAAAAAAAAAAATCCTCTGATGCGTGAAACAGGAATGATGATAAAAGTAGAATAGCACCAGCAAAAAAACGTTCTTGTAAATTAAAAAAGTTTTAGTTTCAAATATTGAACTAGTCCCTGCAAGGACTACACATTTGGAGCATCAGTGTTTTATGGTGGCAAAGCATGGGCTTTAGGAAAACCAGAAATAATGAAAATTGAAGCATTTGAAATGTGGTGCTATAGAATAATGCTGAAAATTAAGTGTAAAAATAAAAGGAAATAGTCGAAGGTATTAACTATAGAGGTAAAAAAATATTAAAATATATGAAGCAGATAACTGAGGAAGGTTGAGATGAAAAGGTTACTGCAAGATAAGAAGAGATGAAGAAACCAGATGAGATACTGACTAAGAGACCATCAGACATGTTAAAAACGTATTTCGAACCCTCAAGTATATGTTGAGGAAGGATATTTACTCCATGTCTGTGTTACAATCACAGTGCTGCCAGCCTTACGGTTTTGAATATCCGTAGATGGCCGCTAAAATTTCCTTAGATTGGGTACAAAAATCCGGAGACTCGCTAACTGAAAGACTGAAACAATAATTATTGAAGAGAGAGTAAAATTAAGGATAATTTTTATTTTCAGGTCTTTAAAATTCGAAGTACAAAATAATATTATACATTGAAAGTAAGCCATTTTCTTTGTTGACTAAATTCAGCATAACTTCTCTAAAAGGAAATGTTAAAAACTGCGACCCCTTTGATTCTCGGAAGGTACTGCTTTGTAAGCCGTGCCATCGAGCGTGTCACCGTGCATAAAGAGTGCGCCGATAATTCCATATTACGGTCTTTTAAGATCTATAAAATCTATAATCAAACAAAATATGAGCTTTATTTCAATAGTTGGTTCACACTTCACACGAATGGTTGCAAGGAAACGATTCACAATTACTGAAAATTCTGAAATGCATTAGCACAAATATAATAAAAAAATCAACAAATACTAAAAAGTAGCAAAAATCTGTAGATATTTTAACAAAATCCGAAAATCCTAACTTTTTATAAAAATTCGTAGATCTATGGATAAATCCGTAGAATTGGTAACACTGTACTATCATTTCTTCAAAATGAGCCCTAGTTATGAGAAATATATAGAAGTATTTTCAGGAACAATGGTGACATATGTTTCTCAAGGTTTTTATTTAAAAAGAAATGTGCATGTTACAAATTGACATTTATCGAATGCGCTTGGTGCCAACTGTAAATATGTTTTGAATGTTTCTGTGATAAATATGTTCAACAGAGGAAATGGAACTTTAACCAAATATCCATTTTATGGTAGTAACATTGTAATAAAAATTGTTTATTGTACTTAATTATATTATTGCTAGTAATGTTTTAAAAGTTATTTTGCATAATAAAGTATGTAAATGAATTTTAGATGAAATAAAATCAATGGTCAATGATTTCTGAATATAAAAAAAGAAATAAAAATATATGTATGGCAGTATGGAGATTTGAAACCAGGTTCGCAAAATGTAAAACCAGGACCTTACCACCTACAACAAACTAAACATTAAATATTGAAATTGTTAACCAATAATTTTAAATGTTATTCAGATATTTTTGCACGCAAATTTCCCGATAACTAGGACTCATTTTGGACTAATGAATGTAACACAGACATATGGAGCAAATACCCTACAACATATGCTCGGAGGATTGAAATCCGTTCTTAACATGTCTGATGGTCTCCATGTGAGACGGGAAAAAAAAGAGTAATAGGTGATTTTATCTTTCCTTTCACATTACATATCCTATGCTGTTGAATAAGTTTGAGCAACATTGCTAATACAAACCTCATATAATCATATAATGCAGCTGGATTGTTTTAAAAACTCTTAACTGCAAATATACATGAATTATTTGAAAGTTCTTTAATTGATATCAGACAAATAATTAATCTTTAAGTAAATACTATATTTAATACTGCATATTTGCTTTCACTTTAGTGTGTAGTCTTTATTAATCATGTATGGAAATAAATATTTAATTTCTTCATTTAGTTATACTGCCTACCCTATTTTAAGAATCCTTAGAAGTATAAAGGAATAAAAAAATACAAGAATGAAATTTAACAAAAATTGGTTGTTAACTTTTTAGCAACAAAGACGAAAACTAAATTACCAATTACTAATATACCGCCTATACACATATATCTACTCTGTTGTTTCAGTTAATACTACATGCCAGGTCAAAAAATTACCACAACACTGTCTTGAACGTAATACTGAATACTATTATCCATAAAATTAAAAGATTTGAAAACAAGATTTATACCTGCAACTTAACAGTTGAAGAAGAGTAGAGCTCATCTTGTGCCTCAGCTATAGGATCTAATGTAAGCTCCCCTTGCGATTGTGGTACATCTCTAACTAAAGGAGAGCTGGTGGAAAGGGGAGGTGACCAATGGCCTTCTGACTTTGTATTACCTCCAGTCCACTGATGACTATGCGGTTGTGTGGAGATTGGTAACTCTGTTAATGATGCAGTCTCCATCATTTCAAAGTGCATAGGTGGCCGTGATGTTGACTGCTGATGGTGTTGCTGAAGCTTTAATGATAATCACAGGAAATCCATTAGTTACCAAGAACTGAGAACATGTATAGAAAATTCTCATTATTAATCAAAGTTTTCATTCTTATGCCAGAATGAACAACATGCTTGTTAAATAATAATACTTTAAAGTAGATGACAAACCTGTTCTTCTGTAGATGCAAGGTAGCTGTATATCAAAGGATAGGATATTTGATCATTGTGTCTGAAGTTGGGAAGTGGTTCATGCAAATTTTCAGATCCATGTGGCCAAAAATGTGTTGCTGACATGGCTTGTGGTTGGCACATCTGTGGGAAGTGTGGTTTTGTATCAGGTGGTGGAGAAGATCTGAAATAAAATTAAATATATGAAAAATATAGGAAAGCAAATAAAATAATCTAAAAAAGTTAATATTTAAGATACTGAAACAATTGAATTTTTAAAAAACGTTCAACATGGTTAAAATAATTCAAACACACATTATTTAAACATCATGGTTGCTGCTAAACTGGGAGGAGCATAATCTCTAAAAATAATTGGGAAATATCAGCATATGATAGTGTTATGCAAATTGTTGTCTACTCACACTCCAACTTGCTCGGTTAATCCTATTACTGGTCCTCTCTACTTCAATGGGCTATTCTCACTGGAACTTCCCCAGGCTTGGTGGTCAAACGAAGGCTCAGTGAACAAACGAAGGCTCAGTGAACAAATGAAGGCTCAGTGAACAAATGAAGGCTCGTCAGTGCAGGAATAGAGCATAGTGTCTTCCTCACCCGTGCCGCACAACAAGGATGGTATATTATAGAAAATTGGACAACATTGAACGGCAGGGGCATTCTCAAATCTACAGCACATCAATGATTACTTTTAACATTTTGTGTATGTCCTATCCATTGAATCACTGTAGAAATGAACTGCAGTTTGTATGTGTTTGATAAACATATGTAAGGGATGTATTACAAACTATGACATCAGAACAAAGTGTAACGAAAACCATGATATAAATAAGTTATCTGATGTTACCGGCATACATATACACTGAATCCACATTTAGTGCATTATGATTTAAATGAAAGTTTCAACCATATGTGATGTCTTATAAGGATTTGTACCTATTAATGTACTCACTTTAATGATGTAATTGATACCATCCTAATAAGTCACTGTTAGTAATCAAAAGATCATTCACATGGTCAGGAGAAAGACTTCCACTTTTTATGAAATGCCAGAATGTCACCACAGAAATGTTGAAATTTGGTGAAATCTGTCAATTATTATTTCTTAAAATAAAGTTGTGCCTGATCTTTAAGTATATGAATTTTCTGAAACTATAAACTCTTATAAAATGATACAACAGCACATAAAAGACTCAACTCTTTAATTTTTCAGTTAGTTCATTCTTTGAATTAGCAATTTTAAAACTGTGATGCAGTTGGTGGCTGTTCCAACTGTGACAGTTGAGTACCAGTGTTGCTTCATCACCAAGCAGCATGTGAATAACAGACTGAGTCTACTCTCAGGCTTGAGCTTACATCCAGGCTTGAGCTTACATCTAGGCTCAGTCCTTTGCACTGTATTTGGCCAGCAGAGGTCGCGCTGGCAGCGACAAACCAAGCGAGCCTCAACAGCGTTTGCATGACTCTAGTATATAAAACATGCATGTAGGATCAGTTCCAAACATTCTTGATATCACATTTCTTTTATATTCTTCAATAACCATAATCATACTTGAATAATCATTCAAAGTTCTTATATTGTGAGTATATACAACTAAAGTTCCAATAAACATTCAATGAATTAGAAATCTGAAATATGGGATATGAGACTGCATACTCCCTGCTAACAAGAGGACTGGAAAAGTGCGATTGTAGTACCGGTACATAAAGGAAGGGTGACAAATAGGTAGAAAATAATAGGCCAATGAATCTGACATCAGGGGTATGTAAATTAATTGAGATATTGAAATACAAACATATCAGAAATTAATGTAAGGGATGTAAGTAGTTTTCAAGTCGACAACATGGTTCCACACAAGGATATTTGTGCAAATCCCAATTAGTAGACTATATATATTTCATACGAAATAGACAGGGGACACAGAATAGATAGTATAGCACTAGATCTTTCAAAGGTTTATGATAGAGTGAGCCATACAATGGTGGTGTATAAGGTAAAAACCATTGGAGTGTATGAAAAATTGAACTCCTGGGTAGAAGAATTCTTAAAAGATAGAAAGCAAAAAGTCTGGGTAGGAAATGCAGATTCAAAACAAGAAGAAGCAAAAATGGAAGTGTCACAGGGTAGTGTATTGGAACCAGTGCTATTCGTTATTCTAATCAATGAATGTATTGATGGTTTACTGTCAAAAGTTAGGTTGTTTGCAGATGACATAATGCTATATAATAGGATCAAAATGGTAGAAGATTGTAAGCAGTTGCAAGGTGATCTGGACAGGACATTTAGCTGGGTGGGTCAACATGGGACAATGATAAATGCTAAGAAGAGTTACCTTATTAGGCACACAGACAAAAACCTGAAGACTGATTATGATAATAAGGTTGGAAAAGAATTGCTTGTTGAAGACGTAAAATACAATTACCTTGGGATAAAATTTGATAACAAAATGAAATCGGAAGGACACATTAGAGAGATAGGGGGGAAAGGATCCAAAATACTTAACTTGTTGGAGGGAATTGGGTTACAAAACTTTGGTATGACGATTGCTAGAATATGGTGGTGTTCTATGGGACCCACATTTTGGGTACCAAATGTAGAAGTTGGAGGAGGTGCAAAGAAGGGCTGCTAGATTTGTCTCTGGAAATTACTGCAGCACACAATAAGCAACTGACATGATAAACGAGCTGAAATGGTATTCATTGGAAGAGTGGAGGTAGGTGAAGAGTGTCATGGGAGGCCCATACCAGCGATGAGGCACGGAAACACATTGGTGAAGAATTAGGAGTAGTGCTTGAAAGGGAAAATATGGACATGACCACAAGCTGGCACTCAATTTCAGGCACAAGGGTGTGGTAAGATTATCTTTTGTAGGTAAGGGGTACCAAAAGAAATGTTGAATAAATTACCAGAAACACTGAAAGAATTTAAAGTTGATATTTGGAGAGGGCAAAAGTAGCTGGGCATGTGAAAGTGGAAATTGCTAATGGGCACGCACTCCATCACAACTGAATTATTTAAATTAAAAAAGAAATGGGTGGCAGTTTGACTATTTAAAAAAGTTTCATATTATCTGAGATAGAAAAATTACACAAATTCAGTTGACAGAAAGAATAACAAACTACACATCTTCAGCAGCCCACAGCAGTAAAACTGCAGTGTAGAAACTAATTGGTTAAGTGTCAGCCTCAACAAGATAATGCATAATCTTTTTTATTTTCCACCTTCAATTATTTACTTCTTTTCTTTAACTTGTTGGAGAGAGTAATAAGGGGATTTACTGGAGAAGTATGGAATTGGGTTACAAAACTTTAGTCAGACTGTTACTTGAATATGGTAATGTAGTATGGGACCCACATTTTGTGTATCATATACAGGACTTGGACGCCATGCAAAGAAAGGCAGCTTAATTTATTTCTCGAAATTACAGCAGAACACAATCAGAAGGGGGTATGATAAAGGGGCTGGGATGGGATTAACTGGAAGACAGGAGGAGGGTGAAGAGAATCATGGGAGTGTAAAAGGTGTATACTGGCGATGAAGTGTGGAAAGGTATTGATGGAAGAATTAATCCATGCATGGAAGGGAAAAGATGACCATGACCACAAATTGGCACACCATTTCAGGCATAAGTGTGTTGAAAGATTTTCTTTCATAGGTAACGGGGTCAGGGATTGGAATATAGTATCAAGAGAAATTACAAATAAATGCTAAAAGATTTTAAAGTTGAAATTAGTAGAGGGAAACAGTAAGTGGGAAACAGAAAAGGGAAAAATGGGTGCAGAGAAGGAAATTTACACTTGAGCAAGCACTCCAGCACAGTTACATTAAATTAAATGAATAGACAGGCTGGTGGGTCACATTTTAAGACATGCAGGATTAGTTAGTTGTTAGTGGAAGAAACAGTTGAAGGAAAGAAATGTAGAGATACACAAAAATTAGAAAATATGAAGCAGATAATTGAAGACATAGGTTGTAATAGGTAACTGATGACATTAATAAAAAGAAAGAAATCATCATCAACTGAATCATCACTGCAAAACAAACAGTCAAACTTACATCCTAACAATAATATTGATGACCGTCAGTTTAGAGAAGCATGTGCCTACAATTATAATTAAGAAACATTACTATTACACACATCCTAGATGAACAAAATCGAAGTCTTATCACCAATATGAAGTTTATTAAAATGTATAATTTTATGTTTTTAACTAACATTTGAATAATGCAGGAAACAGGAAAAAGATGCAGGGGCTGCTAAATTATTGGATGGCTCTAGAAACAAGTCCTTCAAAATGGTTCAAAAATTTTGAAAGTCGATGATTTTGGGTAAGCAATTAATTTGACGAAAGAAATAGAAGCCGAAATGGTTTTAAAAGTGCATATTTTATTTGAGTAAAAATTTAGAGCACTTTTAATTGACAGAACACATTGCAGGAAATTTGCTTGGAAACTCACATAACAGTGCTAATTGGTCTGCGGTAACAGTAGCACAGTGAAGTGAATGCTGCAACAACTGTAGTGGAGTCATTTTGAAGGTTCCATAGTATTTCCAATGGTCTGCGAAACATTCTGTCAACGTCAGGAATCAGCGGAACAATATGTGTAGCACAGGACTGGTCTGGCATTTGCAGTCTTGCTTGTGAGTACACTGGGTTCAATGAAGGTGGGCACATGAGAGACATTTGGCCCAAATGTTTTCTTTCAACCTGCAACAGATATATTTTAGCACTGGCTAAGTCAGGTTCATTTAGGAAGAAATATTACATGTTATAAGATTCAACAGAGAATTCTGAAGATATCACAAACTATTCAAAAACAGTATCGATGTAAATGGTGATAGGGATTGTCTTACATAGATAAAGAAAAATATATTGTTCTGAAACTTTTATTTACTAATGGAAGACACTTTTAACACACATAAATATGATAAGAACATAAATTCATTTGCTAAGAAGAGTTCAATACAACAACTCCAACGATAACAGATTGAATAGTGTAAAGCATAATCAATGACACAGCGCTGCAAATTTGTTTCACACTACAGCTATTTTGTTTCCACCCAAACTATTCCTACGTATACAAAATAACTTTATATTCTTGATGAACACACAGTTACTCCACTTAAATACCAAATCTTTAATGTATTCATGATTTCTGTGTTCAGTTTTGTGTTCCACCAAAACAAATTTCTATCTTCATCAGCTTGCTACTTTGGTCCATCTGTAACTGCACATTGGTTTACAGATGTTTTTCATCTGCTAAAGTATTGTTTCTGCTAGTTAAGTAGAATTTTTAATTACCAGAGTCGTCTTGCTACTGCTAGAGGATTGCTTCCAACTGTTTGATAAAGAGAAATTTTACTCCATAGCTTACTCTTGCTTCTGCTACAGGACACTGTCTTGACTTATAGTTATGAATTTCTTCCTGTGCATACATTCTTTTCATTTAGAACTTGTTTCACATAGACTACTACTTTTTATGAAACTATTTTTATGTCACTTCTACTGTAACAGAGTTAGAGACTGCTGATTTATAGAAAAGTCCCTAACATGTTATAGGAGAGTTTTTATTGACTGAAGTATGTGCAACATATTTTTAGTTCAAAACATGTTTATTTGGGGGATTTATTTAAGTTTTTCACACTCAATGTTTGGGCATAAACAATAGAAAAGTGATGTAATGGTATTCCAATGCAATAATGATTAGAAAAGTAACTAGTTTTATTTTAAAGGTAAAAGGACAACTAAAATCATGTTTCATGACAAAAAACAGATAATTCAAAAGGATTTTTGATAATTATACATTTCAGCATCAGTGGATGGTTTTGCAAAAGTAGGGATATCTCAATCATTAAAGAAGTTAAATGAAAAGTGTGTTAATATCATGAGGGTTTTCCAAACGAAACAGAGTTTCACAAAGAGAATAAGACATTGTCATAGGTGACAGCAAAATTGCTAGTTTAAATTAATTAATCATAGCAAAAAAAAGTGTTTAGAAATGTAGTAGAACTCGAGAGAGACTGTTAGATAATAGTTTCACACTGAAAAGGGGTGAAAATAACTATTTTTTAATATAAAAGAGATACATAATTTGAAGGTTAGGTGTAAATTATTTATATTTTCATAATTAAGAGGGTTTCTGAAGATTGATAGTTAGCAACATCTATGTGATGATACGAGGAATAAAATTAGGATAAGATAAGATGTTCTTTAATCCAGTTCATCAATTTATAGTACAAGTGCACATTTGGCATAGGATAAGTCATTTTAATGATTTAATGTTAAATATAAATATGAGATGATGACAGATAACTCAATGACAAAATAAGTATACATGAAGAAAATTTATAGAATACAGTAGCGGATAAAAACAAATACCGAAAACCTAAAGCACATTTTTTGAGTATGTCCATATATTCACTAATTTAGTAAAAAATGTGTCTCATTAGAAATGCCTTTAGTTTTGTTTTAAATGAGGTACATGAAGCAATTTTAACTTCCTCTGGTATTTTATTTTAAAGTATTATTTCTGAATTTAAAATACTATTTTTTATGTAGAAGTCCTGCAAAATATTTTATGGATGTCTGAATGGCCTTTAGTGAAGTATTTGTGTACAATATCATTTTTTATTACCTTGTTGTTTTTTGGGAGATAATCTCTTGTAAAGAGTACTACGAGGCATTTTTTTAAAGTAAGTACCGTTTTGTCACACCGTGGCTGCAACACTACAGTCCGCGTTCCGCGCATGTGCACTGGGTACCTCATCTCTTGCCTATGCACTGACGCCACTACAGTCTAATTCTTCCTTGTTTACGTTGTTCACTGAGTGTTTAAGATGCCTCTGATAATCGTGAGTCCCGTCGACTGTGAAGTACGGGCTGTTATAAGATTTCTTTGTGCTAAAGGCCTAAAACTGATCGATATTCAACGTGAGATCTGTGCAGTTTACGGACAAAACATTAAGAGTGATGGAATTGTGCAATCCAAGAAAGCAAGATCAGGTGAACAGTTTGGAGGTGGAAGGATTTCAAACTGTTGTTCACTTCATTTGTCTTAAGTGATGTGGCTTTACTGCACCAACACACTGGCATGGAAAACAAGATCTACTTTTTGGGCATTCTCAGATGTTTTATCACAATCACTATCTAAATGTTATGCACAGAATTTTCCAATTATAATTTTTCTCTTCTCCATGTACTCAATCAGGATACTTTATTTTGTGTCCCAAAAAGCCTTCAACTTTCTAGCAGATGCAATGCGTCTCACTTTCTTTGGAGCCAATTTGTCTTGTGCAGATCACTGTTTAATTTCCAGTGAATAGTGACAAATCCACATTTTGTCTATAGTTGAAAAGTTACAAAATGAATGAAAATGACAGATTCTTCTTAGACATCTCCAATCAGTTAGCTGATGGCCACATGTGATTTCACTTTTGTTACAGAGTGTGCAGTCATGCCATCTATCATGTACAAGGTTTTTTCCATGTACAGTTATTTACGAAAAATAAAATAAACCTGCTCAGTTGAGATGCCTGCAGCCTGTGTTAGCTCTTTTACTTAGCTGTCAGTAAAAACAAAATCATGGATTTTATAGATGATTTCAGGCCTCACAGCAGTTTTTATAATTCACAGACATAATGCATCTTCGAGTCTAGTACTGCCGTGTTTGAACTTATTTACCCAAAGTAAAACATTTTCATATGAAGGGTATGTGCCATCCAATTCTCATATTTTCATGAATTTACTTTGCTGTTTACCCTATAAATAAATTTAAATTTTTTAAAAAAATTGACTCACAACGAATTGCAATTTTATCCATTCTTCACTGGCACTCAACATGCTTGTAAAACAAAGAATATATATAAACAATTATCTTTGACCAAAGATTATAGGTGCATAGAAAGAAAAGATTATGGCCACATGAGGCCATCCTGATCTGGGTTTTCCATGGTTTTCCCGGATCACTCCAGGCGAATGCTGGGATGGTTCCTCACAATAGCCTCCTGCCATATCCCGCATATCCCTTCCAAACCATCACCCTTTTCGATAGGTGCAATGCACCCTCCGCCACACACTTTTAGTGAATCACAGAGTAATAATAATAATAGACAGTAGGCAACTTCTATCAGTATATGAACCAAGTTACTTATCAAAACTGGTACACTGGTACTTAGGTGCTTGCATCATCTGGCGCAATGCATCACTCTGTTGAACACACTTGTGCATAGGGTAAGAGCAATATCCAACTCAGAGTCTGCAGGAGAAATAAAATACTTCATACCCATTTTCCGACATAATGCATACTCATGGCAGCAGGTAGAGTCATTACCCCTAGACCACCAGGACAGTTGAAATAGTAGGAATAACTCCCAGAAGTTCTTGTTTTCCTTTCATATTTAAACAACACTGAGAAAAATAGGAAGATTTCTAGCTGGTATGGGATAAAAAGCCTTTTCTGACCTCTGACCAAGATGTTTAACATCTGTCCAGACAGGATGATCTAGATCTGAGAATACCCAGAATTATTCCATCCTAGCAAGTGTGGTAAAGTTTACAATAGTCAGATAATAATCAGAGCCATTCAAAATAGCATAAGGCAGCATAAACACTGCCTAAGACCAATCCAGTTGGATGAATCTGCATTAGTGAGAACTTAAAATAAGAGTTTAATAAGTCAACCATGTTGCCTAGAGCCCCCATCTTCTGGGACTCTGACATAATTGAAGTGCTGGAAATTAAGTTTAATGATAAAAATATGAAGAGGGATGGAGGGATCTGCCTGAGTGAAGCCCAGGCACAGCTGATCTTTGCATCAATGTTGTAGATCATACCAGGACATCTAGAGAGCAAATTATAAAGCACCATCTTCACAGTGAACCACCAGTCAAGCCTTGTGCAAGCAATGACACCAGAATGGGCATAGCAGCATTCCACAGTAGAACATGTATTCAGTCCACAGGTTAGGCATTCTACAGGTTTGGCACCTACGCTGTAATGGATCAAGGCCAGGCACTCTTAGTGGTCGGTAGCTCCAACGTTAGGCGCTTTATCGAAAGCCTTAGAGAAATGGCGAAGAGGTCGGGGATGAATTGCGGTATCCATTCATTGTGTATTCCGGGGGGTCTGATCCGGGATGTGGAACTGGCCATCCCGGATGCCATTGAACGGACGGGGTGCAGCTAGCTGCGGATTGTGGCTCATGTAGGCACCAATGATGCCTGCCGCCTAGGGTCGGAGGTTATCCTCTCGTCCCTTGGGCGACTTGCAGAAAGGGTGAACTCTGTGGCCAATGGCCGCAAGATTTCTGCTCAGCTATCCATCTGCAGCATTGTCGATAGGACTGACTGTTGACCTCTGGTTCAGAGCCGTGTTGAGGGGCTGAACCAGAGATTACGGCGCTTCTGTGATAGTCATGGCTGCAGATTCCTTGATCTTCGCCCTGGGGTTGAGTCTTGTAGGGATCCCTTGGATAGATCAGGGGTGCACTACACACGGGAATCGGCTACACGGGTAGCAGGGGCCGTGTGGAGTGCATTGGGGGGTTTTTTAGGCTGAGAGAGGATGACCCTGAGGAAGAAATTCAGTTGCAGACAGCCAAGGTAAATTCAGCACCGCGTGTTAGGGGTAGCTTAAAAGAATCCCAAACATTAAAAGTTCTAGTAGTTAACTGCAGAAGTGTTTGTAATAAACAGCCTGAACACGAAAACGTTATTCGTAGTACAGATGCTGATATCGTAATAGGCACAGAAAGTTGGTTAAAGCCGGATATAAGTTCCACCGAAATTTTTAATAGTAACATGAACATTTTCCGTAAGGATAGGTTGCATTCCCAAGGAGGAGGTGTATTTATAGCTGTTAGTACCTCCCATGTAGCGAAATAGATGTCCATACTGTCTGCGAAATCATATGGATCAAGCTCAACATAGCTAGGACAAAACTTGTGATAGGCTCCTTCTATTGTCCACCCGATGCAAGCGTAAATAGTTCCGAGGCCTTGAGAAATAATGTAAATAATATAGCATGGCAATTTCCGGACCATACAATAATGCTAGGAGGTGACTTTAACTTTCCAGATATCGACTGGACTAATTACATTCACGTTACTGGGGGCAGGGATAAAGCAGCTTGCGAAATCATTCTAGACCTCTTCTCAGATCACCATCTTGAACAGCTCGTAACTGAACCAACCTGATGCCTCAACGGTAACGAAAATATTATAGACATAGTAGTTACAAATAGGCCTGAACTAGTCACGGATATTTCTACCACCACAGGAATAAGTGATCACAAAGCTGTAATTGCTACAGTCAAACTAACAACCACGCGCAGAAAGAGAAAAGAGAGGATCGTTTACAGATTCAAAAAGGCTTCAAGAGAGTTTTTTAGAGCGTATTTGAGGCATAATTACCACACCTTCTTAGTAGCAGGAGGCACCGTTGAGAGGTGGCATCGATTCCTACATATACTCGGGGAAGGTATGAACTTGCATATACCGAAATGGACAATCAGGGAAGAGAACGATCCCCTATGGTACACACGGGAGGTTAAAAGGTTACTCAAGAAGCAAAGGAAGATACATGCACGATCAAAAAGGACGATGCATCGGACTGATTTAGATAAGTTAGAGGAGATAAGGGGACGTGTTAAAAATGCGATGCGTGAGGCCTTTATTAACTTTCGTGAAAATTCTCTCTCTAAGAGCCTCACTGAAAAACCTAATAAATTTTGGTTGTATGTAAAAAAAAGTTAGTTGTAGTGGGAACAATAAGCCAGTTCTAATAAAAGATGGACGGACGGGAGGTTGAAGACAGCCGCGACAAGGCTACTGTATTTAACACCGAATTCGAAAATTCATTCACGCGAGAAAACATGGAAAACATCACCACTTTACCACATCGTGTGGAATTAGAGATGGATCCGATTGAAATTGATAGCGTAGGAATTGTAAAGCAATTAAAACTCCTGAAGTGGGGTAAAGCGCCAGGTCCCGATGGTATACCGGTGAGAGTATTTTCAGAATACACGGAGGATATTGAACCATTTCCGTCAGATATATTCCGTAAATCACTAGAAAAGAGAGAAAAGTACCTTCTAGCTGGAAAATAGCCCAGGTAATTCCCGTTTTTAAGAAAGAAGATCGGAGTGATCCTAGGAATTATCGACCCATCTCTAACATTGGTCTGCAGCTGAATTATGGAACATGTCATATGCTCGAACATTATGATGTTTCTAGATGAGAACGAGTTACTTACACCATGTCAACACGGATTTCGGAAGAAGAGATCGTGTGAAACACAATTGGCCCTATTTTCCCATGACATAATGAAAGTTATTGATGCAGGTTCGCAAGTTGATGCAGTTTTTTTGGATTTTCAGAAAGCTTTTGATTCTGTGCCACACAACCGACTTTTGGCGAAGATTCGAGCTTACGGTATTTCGGCTGAGATTTGCGAGTGGATACGTGATTTTCTAACTGGTCATTCACAATATGTCGTTGTTGACGGGGAAGCCTCTTCTAAGATAAATGTTACTTCGGGCATTCCTCAAGGAAGTGTAATAGGTCCACTTCTTTTCTTAATATTTATAAACGATCTAGGTGACAACGTCAAATGCTGGTTGCGATTGTTTGCCGACGATGCTGTTATCTATAGGGAAATACGGTGCTCCTACGATTGCTTAGAAATTCAGCGTGATTTGGATGCTATTTTCGATTGGTGCCGCAAATGGCAGCTTACACTTAATTGCAAAAAGTGTAAGGCAATGCGGATAAGTAACAAGAAGAATCAGTTTGTTCACGAGTACAAAATAAACAATTCAGCTGTTGACACGGTTGATTCCGTGAAGTATCTGAGGGTGATAGTACAAAGCAACATGAAATGGGACATGAACATAACTTCCGTCGTAGGCAAGGCTAATTCTAAATTATGATTCATAGGTCGTATTTTGAGGAATTGTAATGCTCAAACAAAGGAGATAGCATATACAACACTAGTGCGTCCGCATCTGGATTACTATTGTGGGGTTTGGGATCCATATCGCAAGGTTCTGATGGACTCAGTTGAGAGGGTGCAGAGGAGAGTCGCTAGATTCGTGACTTGTTGTTACAGCCCTTATGAAAGCGTCACAGAATTGATACATAGATTGGGCTGGGATAGTTTGGAAGACAGACAACGTAGCTTGCGTTCGAATTTATTGGAGAATATGGAAAAAATTTAAATTTCGAGTGCAATGAAATACTTCTTCCGCCAACCTATTTAGGTCGCAATGACCGGAGGGATAAGATTAGAGAAATAAGATGCCGTACTGATACTTATATGAATTCCTTCTTTCCTCGCACTATTCGGGATTGGAATGGGCGGGTTTAGGATTGGTGCTTAGCACCCTCTGCCACCCACAATGTTTGTGATTTGCAGAGTATGAATGTAGAATGTAGACTCTGCCTACAATGATATAAGTTGGAGTGTGACATAAGGTAATAACAGCACACATGCAATAACTGGAAGCCATGCAACACCTAATGAAGACAAAAGATCCAGCTGTCAAATTGTTTTCATGACACCACCCAGCTGAACATCCATAAAGATTGTATTGCAACAATATGATAGGAAAGTCTCCATTCCTGCATCTATTTCTTTATTAAGAAGGGTTATCAACCTCTCAAGCAGCTGCCTGTGGTTATGTGACTGATGAGATTTTTGTAAAACAAGGAACCTACCAATATCATCACAATCTGTCGGTCATTTCATTTTATTTGGACATCTTCAAGCTTCTTAAACGTAAGCATATACTATTCAGAGTAATATTAGAAAAATAGAAACTGTCAAAATCTACCCCAATATGAATATATCAGTGAAACAAGCAAAAAAATTAATAAAATTCGTTCATGTTAAAGATAATTTCTCAGTAATCCATTGTAAGTTTAATTTTGAAAATCACAAGTTTAAATTATATATATATATATATATATAGTTTTATTTAACATTGGATAGGATAAAAAACCACCGCTTACCAAAGAAGGGCACGACAAAAAAAAAAAAACACGAACACACAAAGAATAAAATTTTCGAGCTGGGCTCTTCCTCAGTAGAAGTGAGATTGCTGCACGCAAGCGCTGCTGGCAGCCAACTGCGTGAGCCACAATTTCGGTGGCTCATGGTGGGGGAAAAACATCATGGCAGGAAGTGAGGTAGGGGGTAGAAGAGTACAGGTCGGAAAACGGAGATGAATGGCAAGTATAAAGCAAAACTGTACAAGGTCCTCACGCGGAAGGGTAGTATACCTCAGTTAATCAAGTAATGGACACAAGTGGTGGAAAAAAAAAAAAAAAAAAAATTTTTGAAACTAAAACTAAAATTCGAAATCACAATCTATAAAGATAGGCTCTGGTGAGCGGTGGTTCTGTGAGGGAAGGTGGAAGTGAGGGGGATGGGTGGGAGGAAAATTGGTGCTATCTTAAATTTAGACCTGGAGATTGTCTGGTCCCCAGTTGGTACTGATAGGCCAGTTCCCACCTTCTAAGTTCTGAAATACTGCTTTTATCTGGGAGGACTCTGATGGCGCGGACCGAGAAACAGGTATTAAAATCGTTGGTGCCATGTATAGTGGCATGATGAGATACAGGGTGGTCAGGGTTCTTGGTATGTACTGATTGTCGGTGTCCATTCATTCTGATGGCTAGTGGATTGGTTGTGAGTCCGATGTAGGAGGCTGGGCAATGGTTACAAGTGAGTTGGTATATGAGGTGGGAGGATGTACAAGTGGCAAATCCTGTGATGGGAAAGCTTTCCCCAGTTACGGGGTTGGTAAAGGTGGTGGAAGGCGGGTGCATACTGCATAATTTGCAACGGGATCTGTTGCAAGGAAATGAACCTTGAGGCTGTCTTGCAGGCTGGGGAGGTTTGGAGGTCTGCTGAAGCAGGCTCTGGGTGGGTGAGGGAGGATTTTAGGAAGGAGGTTTCTCATCTCAGGGCAGGCTCGAAGGAAGTCGTAACCTTGTCTCAAGACTCGGTTAACGGATTCCAAGCCTGGGAAGTAACGGGTGTAGTGGACTACTTTGAGGTATTTAGGAATATACATTGGATTTATAAAATAGTATTGAAGTTAGCCTGCCTTGAGCTGTACATCGCCGTGCAACGGCAGCTCAGACGCGCATTCGGCGGAAATAGCGCTGATGCAGTGTCGGCGGAATATCGGGTGTCGGGCAAAGGACAGCCACCGAGTTCAACGCCGTTCTAGAAGGTTCTGGATGATCGATGATCTTGCA
Organism: Vandiemenella viatica; assembly: GCA_031002005.1. Classification (NCBI taxonomy): domain Eukaryota; kingdom Metazoa; phylum Arthropoda; class Insecta; order Orthoptera; family Morabidae; genus Vandiemenella; species Vandiemenella viatica. The sequence continues at coordinate 205,605,475 of JARYHS010013630.1, read as the reverse complement.
GAATAGGCACGCCAGGCACGTGGAGAGTGTTCGAGGGACTTTGAGCCTTCGAGAACATTCGGGCTGTGCTATATAGTCTTGCCAAAGGTCAAAGGAGTCAGTCTGTCTGCCGCAACATCCGCGAGCGCGTTACGCTGCACGAACGTCGAGTGATCGGCGATGCCAGCACTTGCCCATGTCACATCACTTAACACCGAACTTAGCCATTCATAGTAATTGTCGCCAACGACCTAAAGCTCTTGCACCTGGTAGATTAAAGTTAACTGGTACCGTGCACGCTCTGGAGTGCTATCGCGAGGATTCATGATCAGTGTGTAATAACTAAGCATTTGGAATAAATCGGGTTTGAGTTACGAACTGTGCTTCAATCGGATACTACCCTTCACATCTTGATTATCGGTTATGCTTCTAGTTAGGTTTGTAGGCATGAAGAGCAGCTGCATCCTGGAGGAGTGAGCGGAGGATCACACAGTGAAGCGAACCAAGTAAGTGCCAACCAGTCCAACTTGGCTAGGCCCCTCTTGCCTTCCTGGCAGTAATGTCTGTGACCGGTTAGGGAAGCTGTGTTAACTAGTACGTCCAATAGTTCAATCTTAAGGTGTCAGAACATTTTCTCCATAGCTTCCCCCACCGTAAAACGGGACGTTACACGGGTGATCAAAACAGGGCTATGGTGGGTTTTAGAGGACTGTGGATTGTTGATAGGTTGTGATGTGGCACGAGAAACCTGTTTGTGAACTAAAATTGGCGGGTAATTGCGGGAAATCAGGGCTTCAGAGATATTGCTGGCATATTGTTGAAGGGCTTGTTGATTGGAACAAATGTGACTGCCTCGAATGCCTAGGCTGTAGGGGAGGGAACGTTTGATGTGATGAGGGTGGCAGCTGTCATAATGAAGGTACTGTAGTAGGTTGGTGGGTTTGATATGGACAGCTGTGTGTATATAGCCATTTGTGAGGGAAAGGTCGACATCCAGGAAAGTGGCCTGTGTATGGGAGTAAGTCCATGTAAATTTCAAGGAGCTGACAGTGTTAAGTTTGTTGAGGAAACTGAGTAGGTTGTCTTCTCCGTGGGTCCAGATTATGAAAATATCATCAATGAATCTGACCCACAAGAGGGGTTTCAGATGGGCTGAAGTTATGAATGATTCTTCTAGGCGGCCTAGGTAGAGGTTAGCGTATGAGGGAGCCATACGAGTGCCCATGGCAGTGCCACTCACTTGGTGATAGATTTTCCCCTCAAATGAGAAAAAGTTGTTGTTAAGTATTAGTTCCACCAAGGTGAGCAGGAAAGATCTGGTGGGGAGGCTATTGGGAGGACGCTGGTCTAGAAAATGTTCCAAGGCACTGAGCCCATGGCAATGGGGAATATTTGTGTATAAGGAAGTCACATCTACCGTCACTAGAAGGGAGTCAGGGGGAAGAGGTGTGGGTACTGTAGCCAGTCGTGAGAGGAAGTGCCGGGTGTCCTTGATGTGGGAGGGAAGCTGGCTGACAATGGGCTGTAGATGCTGGTCAACCAGGGCAGAGATACGCTCAGTGGGTGAGCCCCTCATTTCCTCACAACCATCTGTTGCTCAGCTACTCAACATACCTCTACCACCTCCTTTAAAACCCACACCTCACCCAGTCAGGCCGAATCAAGCTGCCAAACCCAAACTGGCTGTTATTAATCTGTCCTCTTCTCCGCTCTCAGAACCACAAATCTCAGTACTCTCCAAGGGTCTCACTTTCTCACCCGTCCCCAAATTTGATCAGACCACCCTAGTACGTGACTCCTTAGCTTTCTGCCGCACACTCCGCTGGAGGTATCACTTTGCCTCAAGGAGCAACCATATTGACAGTCAGAATGACCTGGAGCCCAGTCTCCAAAGGTTCCAACCACCCTCAATTCTTGATCCACCACCTCTCCCACAAAACCACCCTCTCCAATTGTTTCAAGATCTTGTTTCCACCAGTTTGGCTTCTCCTAGTTTCGCAAAATCACTACCCTGTGACACCAACCTGACTTGTGCAGAAACCAGGGCCATCAGGGAACTCTCCTCTGATCCAGACTTGATCATTCTACCTGCAGACAAGGGCTCAACTACGGTGGTCATGAACCGTTGTGACTATGTCAGTGAAGCACTGCGTCAGCTGTCTGATACCAACACTTACCGCCCCCTCAACCATGATCCCACACCTGCAGTGAATGATAAAATAAAAGTGTATATACAGGTTAGTGGACCCCTCCAAGGACTCACTCCCCATTCTGTCTCACTCCTCACTCCAAAAAAGCCACGCACACCTTCACTATACCTGCTTCCCAAGATTCATAAGCCTGGCAACCCAGGACGTCCCATAGTTTCTGCATATGGCTCACCCACTGAGCGTATCTCTGCCTTGGTTGACCAGCATCTACAGCCCATTGTCAGCCAGCTTCCCTCCCACATCAAGGACACCCGGCACTTCCTCTCACGACTGGATACAGTACCCACACCTCTTCCCCCTGACTCCCTTCTAGTGACGGTAGATGTGACTTCCTTATACACAAATATTCCCCATTGCCATGGGCTCAGTGCCTTGGAACATTTTCTAGACCAGCGTCCTACCAATAGCCTCCCCACCAGATCTTTCCTGCTCACCTTGGTGGAACTAATACTTAACAACAACTTTTTCTCATTTGAGGGGAAAATCTATCACCAAGTGAGTGGCACTGCCATGGGCACTCGTATGGCTCCCTCATACGCTAACATCTACCTAGGCCGCCTAGAAGAATCATTCATAACTTCAGCCCATCTGAAACCCCTCTTGTGGGTCAGATTCATTGATGATATTTTCATAATCTGGACCCACGGAGAAGACAACCTACTCAGTTTCCTCAACAAACTTAACACTGTCAGCTCCTTGAAATTTACATGGACTTACTCCCATACACAGGCCACTTTCCTGGATGTCGACCTTTCCCTCACAAATGGCTATATACACACAGCTGTCCATATCAAACCCACCAACCTACTACAGTACCTTCATTATGACAGCTGCCACCCTCATCACATCAAACGTTCCCTCCCCTACAGCCTAGGCATTCGAGGCAGTCACATTTGTTCCAATCAACAAGCCCTTCAACAATATGCCAGCAATATCTCTGAAGCCCTGATTTCCCACAATTACCCGCCAATTTTAGTTCACAAACAGGTTTCTCGTGCCACATCACAACCTATCAACAATCCACAATCCTCTAAAACCCACCATAGCCCTGTTTTGATCACCCGTTACTTCCCAGGCTTGGAATCCGTTAACCGAGTCTTGAGACAAGGTTACGACTTCCTTCGAGCCTGCCCTGAGATGAGAAACCTCCTTCCTAAAATCCTCCCTCACCCACCCAGAGCCTGCTTCAGCAGACCTCCAAACCTCCCCAGCCTGCAAGACAGCCTCAAGGTTCATTTCCTTGCAACAGATCCCGTTGCAAATTATGCAGTATGCACCCGCCTTCCACCACCTTTACCAACCCCGTAACTGGGGAAAGCTTTCCCATCACAGGATTTGCCACTTGTACATCCTCCCACCTCATATACCAACTCACTTGTAACCATTGCCCAGCCTCCTACATCGGACTCACAACCAATCCACTAGCCATCAGAATGAATGGACACCGACAATCAGTACATACCAAGAACCCTGACCACCCTGTATCTCATCATGCCACTATACATGGCACCAACGATTTTAATACCTGTTTCTCGGTCCGCGCCATCAGAGTCCTCCCAGATAAAAGCAGTATTTCAGAACTTAGAAGGTGGGAACTGGCCTATCAGTACCAACTGGGGACCAGACAATCTCCAGGTCTAAATTTAAGATAGCACCAATTTTCCTCCCACCCATCCCCCTCACTTCCACCTTCCCTCACAGAACCACCGCTCACCAGAGCCTATCTTTATAGATTGTGATTTCGAATTTTAGTTTTAGTTTCAAAAATTTTTTTTTTTTTTTTTCCACCACTTGTGTCCATTACTTGATTAACTGAGGTATACTACCCTTCCGCGTGAGGACCTTGTACAGTTTTGCTTTATACTTGCCATTCATCTCCGTTTTCCGGCCTGTACTCTTCTACCCCCTACCTCACTTCCTGCCATGATGTTTTTCCCCCACCATGAGCCACCGAAATTGTGGCTCACGCAGTTGGCTCCCAGCAGCGCTTGCGTGCAGCCATCTCACTTCTACTGAGGAAGAGCCCAGCTCGAAAATTTTATTCTTTGTGTGTTCGTGTTTTTTTTTTTTTTCGTGTACCAACGCCGCTGGAATCCCCTTCTTTGGTAAGCGGTGGTTTTTTTATCCTATCCAATGTTCAATATATCCACTTTTAGCGCCTTTGTTTCCTAACAATCTATATATAGTTTTATAAATACTTTAATAAAGTTGTTACTTTCAGATAAAACTTTAAGCCTGTTTTAAAATAACAGGGGTATTGGGGTATCAAAGGTATTGTAAAATTTTTAGATTATGCAACCACTTAAATTTTGAGTAAGGCAATTGAGGAACAAAGTTTAAATGTCATTTTAAATTAAAAACTAAATAATAAAAATAGTTTAGTGGCTCAATGAAACATAAAATATATTTACAGTTAAATTTAAGCTACTCATAGTAATATTTATTATGCTTAAAATTCATCAATTTCATTAATATAGTAATTAACATAATATAGAAATAGTATAAATTACTATTTGTTTAATTCATATTCCTATTGATTGAAAAAAATCATGCTTGAAAAGTGTAGCACTTGTAACAGGGCTGTAAAAATAGCGTGAACTGAAGTAGTAGTTTCACTGGGGAAATGCAATTGACATGAAAATGGGTAGAATGGTGGAACAATCAGAAAGATGGGCCAAAAGGGACCTTTTGTGCTTAGTCTATGAGGTCAAAAAGAAAATATAATGGTTTAAGTGAGGAGAGAAATGGATATCATTGTTGCCTCTCCTAGTGAGGGCCTTATTCGAGCTGTGGAGCAATTTTCTTTCTTTTCTTTATTAATGGTTTTTTGTTTTACTGACACTTTTATTTGAGGCACGGAGCAATATTTTTTTATTTTTTATTAATGGTTTATTATGGAAGTATGTGATAGGGCAAAGCCTTACTTAGCTTTAATAATAGATAATGTGCTTCCAGTCTTTAGGAATAGAAGCATGGAAGTAAAGACTAGAGAGAAAAAAAAAAAAAGTTCTGTCACTAGGCAGAAGCCATGGGAGAGGTGCAGACCCACTTCTGCTACTCTATTTTTTCAAAACTTGTGCAAGATTTTATCAGGTAATGGTGGAGATATGGTCAAATGGCTTGGTACCACTAAGACAGAGGGGATTGTGCAGGAGTTGTATGGGGAACAGTACTGATAGAAATTAAGTTATAGTGTAGTGACCTGAGGAATTTTTGAAGGAGATCAAACTTTTATAGGTCCCAACTTACCATGAAAGGCTATAGCTGAAATCAACGGAGGTGTGTTAATGTGAAGATGGAGGCAATGTTTGGGAAAAGCATCTACTCTGACTTGGTAGTGTTTACTGTGGCCATCATAACTGTATGATGTTTTACTATGCATCGCTTGCACAAAATCTCATGGGGGTTAAGGGATTCTTTCCTGGTTGAAAGTTAAAGCTTTAAGGAAATTCGCTTCCAGTTATTATAGGTATAGCTTACAGACTGCTAGTGGGGGATAAAACAGACAAAAAAAGATATGCTGAATACAGATGAAAGATGGGAGAAATCATTAATATAAAAAAAAATTACACTGATTTAATAATAAAAGGTGAGGGAGGGTACAAAACAAGGAGGGTTAACAGTAATGCTAAGAATACGAAAAAGACAGTTATCAGACAGTTGCTAGTAAAATGTACGAGTATAATTAACAAAATAATAATACTGATGCACAAACCAAAATAGTTTTGGTGGTAGAGTCTTGGTTAACAGTAAGATTGCTAGACAATTAAGTATTCCCCGATGGTTACAGAGTGTACCTCAGAGGTAGAGAAGGAATTTGTGAAGGGATTTACGTACCAATTACGAAAGACTGCTACAATTTCCAAGTGTTCATAAATTATAATTATGAGTTACTAGGGCTAGATTTATGGAGTGATAGAAAAAGGAAAAATTAGGCTCTCAGGTGATTACAGTAGCGGAAGAATGAATGATGATGATGAAGCTTTGGCAAGAAGCTAAATTCATTTTCAGAGGTGAGTTTAGAAAGGTCATTACACTAGACCATCGATAATCCAAACTAATTGGGACTGAGGATTGTTCAGATTATCATTTTGTTTGGATTTTTGATTTATAGTTTTGGTTCATATACTTTTTATTTTGATTTTAAAATTGCATTAAGTACTTTATAATTTTAAATACAAGAGGAAAAGAAATCTCTTATTTTCTTTTATTTCCTTTTAGAAGATGAACAGGAAGTCACCATATGTGTATAATGACGGAAGGAGATACAAAACTCAACAAAACTCAGCAACACAGTGAATCAATAACAAAGGTGCAGGGCGAATACGGCGGGTTTCAGATTTTTAAAAGAAACTCGAAACTACCGGCACATTGGAAGAATTGCTGTCGCGTCACGGTTTAAACAAAAATTCAGAATCAAAGCCAGTGACAGGATGGTCACGAGGATATTGCAGTGATAAAACAATAGCAAATGCAAGGTGTAGAACTCATTGTACCTAGTTCTTTGTTTGTGGAATTAATGAACAAAACAAGTGTACTGTAAATAGCAACAAAGTCGGTGCTTCTGTAAAATAGTGCACAGTTCGTAGTAAAAAAAAAAATTAAATGTTTGTTTGGATATTGACATTTTGGATAGTTAACTTTTATATTATCGATGCTCTGCTGCATTTAAATTTAACAGGCAGGGACTGGAAAGTGAACAATATTAACAACACAATGGAACAAGGGTTTGTAAATATGTTAGTGTGGGAAAGGTATTTTATGCAAGTGGTGACCAAAAACGTTGAACATAATAATACTAATAAAGCCTGATGACAATATTATGAAGTCTCAAGTTACAGAAGGAATAAGGTGTTATGAAGCAGTTCATTTGGATATTAGGTTCAGTACGTGGAAGAGTACTAGTATAGTAGAAGTGTTTATAGAAGGAGATTATAAGAAAGGGAGAAAAAATGTTTATGTCAGAAGAGAAAAGAAATAAAAGTGTAGAACCTACTGATAATGGAGAAGTGAGAAGTTTAAAGAGATTCGCAATAAAAGAACATGCCTGTTAAGAAAGAGATAGCAAATAAGTAGGGAACTCCCGAATTTACAAAAATTTTATGCAGTGTAAGGAAGAGGAGATGATTATAAATGCCTAGATATACATTGACTTACTTTATGCATACTACATCATTTTAAATCCAGCTTACCTCTCTATTACAGAAGAATGTTAGTGAGCCGCTGACTGAATCTGGAGTAATCCTGGAGTTTGATGAACAAACAGTGTTTTCTTCCAGCCTATCAACATTATGCTTACTCATAATGCTTGATGCCTACAATATTTAGAACAGATTTGTTGTTTTAAGTCTAAAATTATCATTATATGGGGCACAAACACAGGTAAGTTATAAAGAATCATTGTTAGAGCAGGGTTCTTTCATCTTAGTTATTTGTATTATCAATTCAATTGTAACATTTTGAGATTTCCTTCCATTTTAATAGATTAAAGGTGATAACTTCAGGATGCAAAAAAAAAATCACTCACTTTCAGACATCAGTAATCCTTACTTCAAATTATTCTACTATGCACATTACACATAGTGCATGTTCATCAAGTTTTAAGGTTTTTTCTTCTATTAAATGAACTATTCTTTTTTATTTCAATTAATAAGTCAGTTTTCTCAAATAATCTTTAATTAGATTTAGCTACTATAATAATGAGAATAGCATTTTGATAATTACATAAAAAATTGAATGAGGATAGAGAAGGTAAAGTTTTTACTTACCAGCATGGAATATGGGGGAGCCTGCAACAACACATATGCCAAAAAGAAAAAAAAAGAGATTAATACAATTACCCCATAATTTATTTAATCCACCAACCATGTGAGATTGCCATGGAACACATAGTACAGTATAACTCCAATTATCCGAACTCCGACTACCCGAATCACTGAATATCCAAATTGCTTTTTTAACTCATCCTACCGAAGAAATGTTGGAAAGAGGGAATGGCCATTTTAAAACAATCTTTTTACCACCAAACTTCACAAACTTGTTGCAACCAATGGACCAATCTGTTATCGACACCATGAAATGTCATTACAGAAGGCAACTTTTAGGGAAACGTTAGGTGGAGGGCGATGAAGAAACCACAAAAAAATAAATTTGAAAGATTGCACTTACATGGTGGTGGAAACTAGGAACTTGGTTAAGGCCAGGGACGTATTCTCCTAAGGGCATAGGGGGCGATCGCCCGGGGCGTATGGGGCGATGGCCCGGGGCGTATGGGGCGATGGCCCGGGGCGTAAGCTACCAGAGGGGCGTCCGGAGGATAGTCCCTCTGAGTTCTGGTGTGGACTTCCGATCGTCTCCAAAAGATGGACCTCTAACATATAAAAAAGTTTTGGTATAATATATTCACGGAAATCAATTTATTATTCGCTTCAATTTTTATTACTTTAAGTACAGAAAGCCTTTGACTCTGTGCCACACAACCGCCTTTTAGCGAAGCTTAGAGCGTACGGTATATTGGATCAGCTTTGTGAATGGATAAAGGATTTTCTAACTGGTCGGTCGCAGTATGTTGTCGTTGAAGGAGAAATGTCTTCTAATCTAGATGTTACATCGGGTGTACCTCAAGGAAGTGTAATTGGACCACTTCTTTTCTTAATTTTTATAAACGATCTCGGAGACAAATTGAAAAGCCTTTTTAGATTGTTTGCTGATGATGCGGTTATTTATAGGGAAGTAAGAAATTTGGCCGATTGCTTAGAAATTCAACGCGATCTGGATGTTATTTTGGCTTGGTGCGCTGAGTGGCAACTTACTCTAAATTGTAAAAAGTGCAAGACAATGAGCATAACTAACAAAAAGAATCCAATTGTTCAGAAATACGAGTTAAACAATACAGTTATTGATATGGTCGATTCTATGAAATATTTGGGAGTAACAGTACAAAAGAATATGAAATGGGACATACACATTAATTCGTTAGTAGGTAGAGCAAATTCTAGGCTGCGATTCATAGGTCGAATCTTGAAAAATTGTAATGAACAAACAAAGGAGATAGCGTACAAATCTCTTGTGCGTCCACATTTGGACTATTGTTGTCCCATTTGGGATCCGTTTCGTAAGGGGTTGGTCGAAAGTATAGAGAAAGTACAGAGAAGAGCTGCTCGATTCGTGACCGCTTGCTACAGTCCTTATGAAAGCGTCACAGAACTGATTAGTAGACTAGGTTGGGAGTCTCTGGTAGATAGACGACACACGTTTCGTTTAAACTTATTGGTAAACATGCGTACTCCCACTTTCACTTTTGAGTGTAGTGAAATACTTCTTCCACCAACCTATTTGAGTCGGAAGGACAGGAAAGATAAAATTAGAGAAATAAGGTGCCAGACTGATTCTTATATGAATTCTTTTTTCCCCTCGTACCATTAGGGATTGGAATGCACAGCAAAGAGATTAGCTTTGGTGCTGAGCACCCTCTGCCACCCACAATTTGAATTGCAGAGTATATATGTAGATGTAGATGTAGATACAACATAGGTACTTGTGTGGTGGTAGGTTCTGCATACTAATTAATCGCAGTCCTTTCGTTGGCATGATAACATACGTCGGGGAGAAGAAGGGGAAAAACCGTGTGCAAGTGTGTCGCGTGTCACTCAGCTGTATTGTTTTCATTTGCTTAGTTTTAATTGTTTGTCATGAGTGCCGTTGCCAAGAAGAAACGTCCTAGTGGTCATGCGTATCGAAAAGAAGCTGAACGAAGGCTGAAAAAAGAAAATAAGGTTATACAGCAAACCCATAAAATAAACAAGTTTTTCATTAAAGGAAGATTCGTCTACATGCAAATCATTCTCTAATGTCGGAGGCGAGAATCAAAATTCCTTACAGTTAAAGTATATACAGCACTTTGCAAAAGCAACTTATTTATATATGTTTTGCTTGATATATATACCCTAAAATTCTTCCTAAAGTATGGCAATAAGTCTTGTGATTGTTTTGTGTCAAAACGTTTTGAGATCTTGTTCTGAGTCAAGTCTACACAGTGTACAATCACGTAACTTTCTGAAACAGCACATTTTCTCTCAGTATTATAGATTATTGATCTAAAACAAAATAAAACTCTAGCGACTGTGCCATTATGCATCTCATAATTTTAACCAAACTCAAAGACGTAATATGTGTGATTTATACTAAGGCTTGCTAAACCTAAAACTGATCTAGGAAAATAACAGTTTTTGTACTATCTATAAGATTGATAAGGCAAATAACTCAGGTACAAGTTTTTGTGTCTAATTAGCTAAAACATGGCATGCATAATTACAAAGTCACTAGATTTTGTTTCAGTTTTAAATCTGTGATCCATATTACAAAGAAAAACCATGCTGTTTCAGAAAGTTACACATTGTAAAGTACAGCCTTGGATCAGAACAAGACCTCAAAATTTTTTGAAACCGAACAAGGACGAGACATTTATAAGAGAATTGTTTCTGGTGGATTTTTAGTTTTTTTATGTTGGTCGCTTATTCTGAGTCATCGCTCATACTTGTCTGTAACAGTTCAATTTGAAAATCCATGTTCAAGGACATTTCAGAAACAAATTATCCTATACTAACAATGCCCACACTCTTTGCCAACAATGAGCGTGCGAGTGAAGCCGGCTGCCATAGATTTAACTGTCATTAAAAGCCATTTTTCGAGTAACGTCCAAACTAATCATAGGAACCAAATAAATTTAAGGTGTTAGTTTAGGTTGCTGATCTCTGTCGATAACAGAAGTTGAGGCATGTAGTGTCATTCAGAGTAAATCAGTTAATGTCCAAATTCAAGCAATTAATTATAGCAAAGAGTGAAGCAAAGGATGGTTTTATGAAAAATATTATTGGTGCAGGTGGATCACTGAATGATGCATCTAGAAATTTCTATGGCTATATTAGAAAACTGAGGGGAAGGGAAGGTACTCAGACAATTGTAGATAAGAATGGAGTTGAAGTCCCTGAAGTTTTTAAAATTGCAGAAATATTGAGTGACTGGTTTAGTGAGACCACTAGGGACAATCATCCAATGATGTGAGGGAATAACTCGGAGGGAATGAATCTACCAAAAAGTACAAGTGAGGGAACTACAAAATTTGAAATAGATTCTCAAGAAATTTTGAAGGAACTCAGGAACCCAAAAAAAACGTAAAGGGGCTGGTGTAGATAAAATAACTACAGAACTATTAAAGATTGTGGGATATATTGTACCTTACCTTGAAATTTGACTTAAAATGAGCTTGGAGTGTTGCTGCTAACCAGAGGATTGGGAAAGAGCTATAGTAGTACTGGTTCATAAAGGAGGGGGTTACAAATAGGGTTAAAAATTATAGGCCAATTAGTTTGACATCGGTGGAATAAATATTTACATGCTTCTGTTCATTCTGTACATTATTTTAACAGTAACAAATAATATGAACAACAAGCTTTCCGTCCCCCCCCCCCTACCCACCGCTTAGCCCAGTGTAGCTTCCTATCCAACCTCTCCCCTGCCCCCCTCCCTTTTGGACAGAGCCACGCAATTTATGGATGCTTCCTAACTTATAGGAATGTAGTGCAGAACATCAGGAGAAGCTTATTATTATTTTCATACTTTTAAATTAAATGTGGTTGGGTTAACTTATTATCTGACAATTATTAATTACTTGCTAAAATAGCATATGCTGATACCGTAATATGAGGGTGAGGAGGCACTGATCTTTATTTGGCAGAGTTTGTACATTTGTTTTTAATTTTGTTTGCAGCAAGATGTACTACTAAAATCATTGATGATGTCTCACCAGTGCCTGTACTACATATTAAGCAAGAATCTGATTCTCACCCCACTCAAGCTACTAATGATTCAAGTGGTTCCCTGCCAGAACATGGCATGAATTTAATTCATTCGATTTCAACCAGTAATCCATCGAGAGCGACACAGGAATTTCACATTGACAGCTACAAAATTAATTTTCAAGTAAAGGATTTGATCAAAATATTTCAAGTGAATATTTTTCTAAATCTAAACATTTCATCGATGGTGGTGGCAGGCGATATTTACCAAAAGATTTGATTGAAGGATGTCTGCTAAACGGAAAAAAAGTGTCTCAAAATTATTTGATATACTTAAAGTCTCTTGGATCAGTTTTTGTCATCCATGTCGTTTATTTGACAGTAGGAATGGTCCATTATCTTCCCATGAAGGATTTAGTGATTGGAAACATGCTTATGATAGAGTTAGCACATAAAAACTGTTTGTTAATGATGAAACAGCGAGGTATAGCCGGGACAAGAGTTGACTGAAAATTAGTTGAACAGATGGAAAATGAAAAAAAATATTGGAGATGTGTCTTAAAGAGAGTTGTTGTGGCTGTAAAAGCACTGGCTACTCAGGGATTATCTTTCCGGGGAGCGTCAGACAAATTTGGATCAATTCACAACGGAAACTTTATGATGATATTAGAAGCAATTGCTGAATTTGATCCTTTTTTGGCCAAACACATACAAACAATGTGTAATCCTGGTAAATGTCACGTGTCTTATTTGTCATTTGAAACTTAAGAGAAAGTCATAAAAATTATGGCTGATAAAGTAACCCTCTTATAAAAAAAAAAAAAAAAAAAAAAAAAAAAAATCCAAAAGGCAAAATATTTTTCCTTTAGTGTTGACTCTACCCCTGATATCACTCATGTGGACCAACTTTCTTTAATTATCAGATTCGTCAAAGAAAAGTGACAACCCGTTGAACGGTTTTTATGATTCCTTCCTAACACTGGTCACAAATCAGAAGACATGTTGAAGGCAGTCCTTGAGACTTTTAAAATTAGCATTAATAATTGCGGAGGTCAATCTTACGATAATGCTGGCAATATGTCCGGATGCTACAAAGGTCTACAGGAAAGAATTAAGGAAATATGCCATTATGAAATTTATGTACCATGCTCCGCACATTCTTTAAATTTGTTAGGGTCATCAGCTGCTCAATGTTGCCAACAGGCTATTCAGTTTTTCTGGTTGTTGCAAAACTTATATATTTTCTTCACCGTATCAACACAACGGTCAAAACTGTTACAAGAATTCCTGACTGAGCCTGAGACTGTTTCTCTAAAAAGTCGAATACTTGATGCCTGCACCAGTCTTAACAATGACTGGAATCAGATTATAGCAGCTCTTCAAAAGATAAAAACTGATTCGTCACAAAAACCTTTGGTCTGCAGTGAGGCGACTGGACTGCTGTCACAAATATCTACTTTATTTAGAGACTGCCATAATGTCTGAATTGTGGGGATCCATATTGAAACAATTTCATTTAGTCTCAAATGCTCTGCAAGGAGTAGATATTGACCTTGAAGTTGTTGCAGGTCTTTACGAATCATTAATTTTATTTATTGAAAAAAAAAAGAGATTCTTTCAAAATATATGAAGAGGCCGGAAAAAGAAAATCTCAGGTGAATGAATTTAAAAGATTCCAAAAACGCTCCATCAAAAGAAAATTTAGTTGTGTTGAATGTGGCGAGGGAGACGTGCTACTGCAAGCAAGTGACCATTTTCGGGTGCATGCATTTCTTCCAATTTGTGACCAGCTTTTAAGTGAACTTAAAAGGCGAAAGATGGCTTATGATAATATCAATGACAAGTTTTTATTCCTTTTAAGACTTGAGAAAAAAGGAGAAGATGAAATAAGGAACAGTGCCAAAGAATTACAACGGCTCTATCTCGAAGATCTTGCGGATGGTCTACAAGATGAATGTGTGCTCTTCAAATATTATATACAATCCGGAAAAAAAAACAAGAACCAATGAGCTTGAGACAAATCGGGGTTTTGATAATAGAAAACAAAATGGAAGAAGTGTTTCCTTACATTGATATTACATTACGTGTGTTTACCTGCATGGCAGTGACTAACTGCAGCGCAGAGCGTTCATTCTCCGTGCTGCGACGAATTAAAAGTTACATGCGCTCTCGCTTAAGCGAAGAACGCTTAAATAACTTAGCTATTCTTAATATAGAGGCAGATTTCATGAAATCATTGAGCTATGATCATGTTATTGAAGATTTTTCCAACATTTTGGCATATTGCAAACAGTTATTTTAATGTAAATATTGAACTAAGCAGTCTTTTTAAAAATTGAACGTATATATAAACCCATATTACATAATTGAACATATACATTTATTCACATTAGTAGTTTGTAATATTTGATTCCATAAGTAATAAATAATCATAAAAACAAAGTATAAGTTTTTATTTGTCAGCTCATCCCATCTTTCACTTTTGTTATCAGGTAAGTTACAGGGGTGGCCAATTATATTCGCCCGGGGCGCAAAATTTAGAAATACGTCCCTGGCAGGGGGGGCCCGATTTGTATGCGCAGACCGAGCTCAAATTTCTGGCTCTGCGCATGACGTCACCGCAGGAGCACTGTGTGTTGTCGGAGCATTTAAGTATACGGGCTCGTGGTGTATTTCGATTGTGATTTTGCTTATAACTTGGTTTAAATTGTGCTAACATGCCTGGATATGCTGTCGCGGGCTGTACAACTTACAGCAGAAAAACTAAAGGTACTGGTATCACGTATCATACCTTTCCAAAGGTTCTACAGCTCAGGAAAACATAGGTTCAAAAGTGTTATGGCAAGGATGATTTCAGTACAGCAACAGCAACTTTGTGTTCACAACATTTTATGCCAGAAGATTATGTTCGTGATTTGCAAGATGAGTTACTAAATTTATCTCAAATAAAATACTTAAACCAGGTTCTGTGCCGAGTGTTAATCTTCCTATTATGATGTTTAATGCTCCTTGCACGTCTACTGCCATTCAAAATTCACCAACCAACATCTGTCAAAACCAAAGCATCAGAATTGATAAATATCAAGCCAGATATGTGAGGAAAAGAGCTGTTGAATCCCTTGTCGGTGTGTCGCCTAAAAAAAACAAAATAGGACCAATGCACTTCAACCTCAAATATTGATTCTGATGAAGTTATGTTACTTAAAAGACGTGTGAAAGAACTTGAAAAGAAAACAAAAAGACTGGAAGCTACATGTTTAACTTTGAAGATTAAGAACAAATATCTGCATGAGGAATTGAGAGCGACTTCCCAGAATCAAACAGAGCTCAAGAATAATATCAAGAAATTAGTACACAACGGGGCGACAAAAGTACTGAAAAACATATTTTCGGAAAACCAGATTAAATGTTTACTATCAGGAAAGAAACATGTTAAATGGAACAGTGATGATATTTGCAAAGTAGTTACATTACTTGCTATTTCCAAATAGTGCTATTTATTTTTGAGAAATAAGCTTCATTTTCCACTGCCAGGTTTGTCAACTTCGAAACGGAGTATCTCCCATTGTTTTCGCTGCCTGACAGGTGTGCAGCAAGATGTAATACAGCTAATGAAAGCTCAGGCATTAACATTTTCCAATGCTGAACGTGTGTGTGTCTTGTCATTTGATGAAATGAATGTGGATAGTAGCATTGTTTATGACCAGAAAGAAGATCATATTATAGGGCCGCATAGTAATGTACAATTTGCAATGATTTGTGGTCTTTTCAGTGGCTGGAAACAGCCCATATACTACGATTTCGACGTTCAGATGACAGCGGCATTGTTAAAATCAATTATTTGCAGCCTTGAAGACACCGGCTACAATGTTGCTGCTCTATGTAAGGACAAGAATGATTATTCATTTTTTTTTTTTTTTTTTTTTGCTGTCATCAGTCTTTCGACTGGTTTGATGCAATCCTCCATCCCTTCCTATCTTGTGCTAACCTCTTCATTTCTACATATCCCCTACAACCCACGTCCTCAATTATTTGCTTCATATATTCTAATCTCTGTCTTCCTCTACAGTTCTTACCTTCGACTGTTCCCTCCACCAGCAAATTAACTAATCCAGCCTGTCTCTTCTTTCTGTAAGCTTCTTACATAAACTTCTTACTTCACCCATCATTTTCAAAATTTGTTCATTTCGTACTTTGTCTGTCCACTTAATTTTCAGCATTCTTCTGTAACACCTCATTCCAAATGCTTCAATTTTCCTTCTTTCCGGTATTCCTAAAGTCCATGTTTCGCTACCGTTACATTCGTTTACGTTACATGAATGCAAAACCTAAAATGCAAAAAGCAGCAGCGGCACATAGGAGGAAATCTCATCAGTTCCTCGCATCGTCCATTCCAGATGCGGAGAAAAACTAACTTAACAAGGTATGTGAATCTATCAAATATTTAATAAATTTCATTGAATTAATTGCTGTGGCATCCGTAAATTGAATAGTTTTGAACAGCAGTGCGCTTCGCTCATTAGCCATTTGTATCCATTGCTTGTGTTTGCTCCTGCAGTGACGTCATTTCAACAGCCAATCGCCGCTCGTTTCGCTTCGGGCCCTACCTTTAGTAGAATTACCTTGGTCCCTGGTTAAGGCAGTCACATTAAGACGCATGTGGAACAAGTTGAAAGGCATACCAACTGAAGAAGAGAACGAAAATGAAAAAATGAAAAAGAAGCTCAAGATAAGGAAAAGGAAGAGACAGGAGAAGATGGGGATGATGTTTCACTTGAGGAATTCAGAAACATTAATTTGAAAATTCTTGGGTATTCAGAATTTACTGCTGAAGATATAGGAGAGTGGGTGGTGTGTGATTCGTCAGACCCTGGGTATGAGATTCTAAACGATGAACTTATTTAAAGTGTGAGAGATGAAAGTGCCGAGGAAGAAGATGACCTTAATGTCGAAGTTGATTCTGACACAGGACCATCAACTAGTCAAGCATTTGCCGGCCTTGAAACTGCGTTGAATTGGATGAAGAATCAGCCCAAGTGTGACCACATGCAACTTCTCACTGACAAGCAGATGAATACAGTCAAACAGCTTACTTTGGCTGAGATGTTCAGCAAGCAATGACTTATTTACAGTAGAGTATGTACATATTGTACTAATATACAGCACTTGTCTTTTCATTTAATTAATTAAAAGCTCTTTTTCTTTCAAAATAGTTTTTCCCCCCATTTT
This sequence comes from Vandiemenella viatica, assembly GCA_031002005.1. NCBI lineage: Eukaryota > Metazoa > Arthropoda > Insecta > Orthoptera > Morabidae > Vandiemenella > Vandiemenella viatica. The sequence continues at coordinate 205,588,260 of JARYHS010013630.1, read as the reverse complement.
CAACATACATAAAGTAATTAATTAAAACAGACCCTTTTTCAGTAAAAATCCAATTACTCGAATTTTTGACTATCCGAATGGGGTCCGGTCCCAATTGATTCGGATAAATGGAGTTGTACTGTAACATTTAACATTTCACTCAACTTAATGACAAAAAATGTGCCTTACTTGTCTGTATTAATAAGAATGTGTATTGCCACTTTCACACTCTTTCTCATGACATTTCACTGTAAGCAATTAAAAACCATTTATTGAAACAGTAGAGTATAAATAATTATGTGGTCTTAGTCATTATCTGACTAGTTCTCAGAGTGAAGTCACAAATTTACCGAAGTGTGAATTTCAGGAATCTTGCTGTAGGTATCCACAATGGGTGCACATAATGCAACATACTGCAACAGTGACACGTTGCAACATAAAAAATTACTAATTGAAATTCTACAAGTTAATTAAATTTGTGTCTGAAGCTAAGGAAAAAAAGAAAATGGCTTTTAGGCAATATAAATAACAATGAATATGGAAAACATCCCATTACTCACCAAAGTTGAAGACTGTGATGAGTGTACACAAGAGACGAGCACATTCAACCAATGTGTTGGTGAGTGATTGGTTATTTTCACTATCCTTTGTTATTTATATTACATTTGTGCCCGAGAGAGATACACATTGACATTTTTTTCTATAAATGTGCAGTGTGTTGAGTGGTGGAAGTGTTGTAAATGGACTAAATGATTGCTTTAATTATATTAAAAGTAACTCTGTACAGGTTACAAAACTTTGGTCAGACCATCGTTTGAATATGGTGGTGTAGTTTGGGACCCACATTTAGGTTATCAAATACAGGAGTTGGAACGTGTGCAACAAAGAGCAGCTAGATTTGTTTGTGGAAATTATCGCAGGACCCACTCAGTAACTGATATGATGAGGAAGCTGGATTGGGACTCAATGGAGGAAAGGAGGAGGATGAAGAGAATGCTGGGTATGTACAGGGCATATGTTGGTGATGGAGCTCGGAGGGATATTGGTCAAAGAATTAGGAATAGTGCATGGAAGGGAAAAGGTGACCATGACCACAAGCTTGCGCTCGATTTCATGCATTAGGGAGTGGGGAAATTTTCTTTTTTGGTAAGGGTGTCAGGGATTGGAACAAATTACCAAGTGTAGTGATGAACAATTTTCCAAAAACGCTTAAGGAATTTAGAATTAAAATTTGTAAACCATAATAATAAATGTGAAAGGAACTTAACATTCCAATCATAAAAGAAATTTTTAAAAAATATGTATATAAAAAGGGGGATAAATGGATGACTGGTGGAATTGCCACTGGAGTGTTAGCTCCATCGCAATTAAAAATTAATAATAATATTACTTAAAAGACTATAATTAAGGACTAATACACACTGTGACTCGTCATCATCATTCATCATTACAGGGCTGTGTCAGTGCCTCCCTGTTTCAATGTTGTGATGCTGCTTCACAACAAAGAGTAAAATCCACACTGGAACACCCTACAATGCATATACAAACTCCCAATAGTCGCAGCCGAGCAAGGAATTTCATAATGAAGACTTGAAATGTAACTGCCTAGGCATAATGTTTGAAAGCAAACTCTACTGGAGAGGACACATTGAAGAGGTGGTAGGAACAGTTTTGAAAATTCTTCACTTATTAGACAGAGTGATGAGTGGATGTACCAGAGAATTAAGGGAACTGGGTTACATAAAATTATTCAGATTGTTGCATCAATATAGTACCCACATTTTGGATATCAAATACAGGAGTTGGAGGGGTAGGAAAGAAGGGATGCTAGAATTGTCTCTGAATATTACTGCAGAACACAATCAGTTGCCAATTTATTTATTTATTTCCATACCTGTAAAGTACACAGAATTGGAACATATGGAGATTTATACACATACAGGGTGGTCAGAAATTCACTCATCGGCGTGCAAGGGCAGTGTTCGGGACGTTGCACTAACGAAATAAATACAAAAAAATTCTAGTAAAAGTCGTGCCATTTTTGAGTTATACGCAGCTGAAGTTGGCCAATAAGAGCGCAGTGCGGGCGAATTCAAACAGCCTTCCACAGGCGGTGTTGAAAAGTGTACTCGAGGCATGGGACCGCCAAAGAAAACGAAAAGAAAAACTCTTCGGAAGTGGGTATCGAACCCACAACCTTCAGATTGAGAGTTTGCCATCTTACCGCCTATGTTGCCAAGACACTAGAATTTCCTTGTTTTTAGAAGCCACTAGAGCGGACTGTTTGTTCATAATCAGAATCGATTGGTAATCCGCGAAATTTTTGGAAAGTCGAAGGTGGGGCTATAGGACCATGCCAGAAGAAGTCTCGCAGTCGAATGCAACTTACCAATAAAGACACTGTCATCGTGCAATGTTATCAATTTTCATTTGAAGAGTATGCTGATATGCATTTGGTGTATGGCACTGATGCACAAAATAGGGCCGAAGCAGTAAGGATTTACACGACTCAATTTCCTAACCGTGTGATTCCATCGGCCAACACTTTTGTGTTGGTTGACAGAAGGTTGAGGGAGACGGGAAGTATTGTTGTCCACAGGCCCGCTGCCGGACGAAATCGGTTCAGGCGGAGTGTAGGATTTGAAGACAATCTCCTGGAAATGATTGCTGATAATCCGAGGACAAGCTCTAGGGTCATTGCCAACGCATTTTAGGTACGTCCAGTCTAAGTGATCTATCAAATTCTCAGTGTAAATGCAGCCTTTCAATAGGGTCATTTTTGTTGTTTTTTAATTACCAGGCCTCACATGCCACTTTTTTGGGTGTCCTTCACGACGAAGGGTTACATCCCTTTCATTTTCAAAAGGTCCAAGATTTGGAGGAAGACGATTTTCCACTTCGAGTTCAGTTTTCACAGTGGTACCTGCAGCAATGTAACGACTATCCAAACTTTTAAAGGAAGGTGCTGTGGACGGATGAGGCGTGCTTTACCAGGGAGGAGTGTTTTAATAGCCGAAACAGCCACATCTGGGATGTCGAAAATCCGCATGCAATTTTTGTCAAGTCATACCAACACAAATTTAGTGTTAACATTTGGGCGGGTATTTTGGGCGAATTTATACTAGGCCCTGTTCTACTACTTCCGCAACGTTTAAATGGCGCATCTTATTTAGCATTTCATGAAAACGTCCTTCTGTTGTTCTTAGAAGACGTTCCTTTTGTAATTCGTAGTGACATGTGGTTTCAACATGACGGCGCGCCACCGCATTTTGCAGTACCGGTACGTCAACACTTAGATGCAGTGTATCCTAACAGGTGGATTGGTCGAGGAGGTCCATTTCACTGGCCAGCTCTGACACCAGACTATAACCCATTGGATTTTTATCTCTGGGGAGCTGTCAAGGCCATTGTTTATAAGACTGAAGTAGAAACAGAGGAAGAACTTTTGGCTAGGATAATTCTAGCTTTTGATGAAATTAGAGAAAGTTACAATTTTGGAAGACGCAAATTCAGTAACTCAGCGTTGTCGTGCCGGTATTGCAGTTGAGGGAGGACATTTTGAGCAGTTGCTGTAAAATGTAAGGGACCATATTTTTTTGTTATTGTTATTTATTGGGATACATTTTTACTTAAAACAAGTTTTTACAGAGATTATTTATTTTATGGTTACTGTCGCGGGTTGACACTTATTGTAAGTAAATCAGTGTTGTGTTTCAATGTTGCGACTGATAACGTCAAGTTGGAAATGAAACTACTGTACAGTAATTTTGTTTTGTATCAGTGACAAAAGAGCTTTCAATGAGTAACAGCTTGTTTACCTTTTATGGTTTGCCGCGCGTTAGCGAGTTGATACATGTTACCAAAATGTTTACAACTTGTTTGAATAAGAACAGACTTTTTGCAGCAGAGAAAGTTACGTTACAACCGATAGAATGGGTTTATTGTTCTTTTTTCCAAAAGTTTAATGCTTTTTGTTTTATTGTTGCAAAATAGTAGCAAGGATATTCATGTTAATCAATAAAAATGTTGTGAATGAAATCTAGTGAAAAACGATTACATGGAATAAAAGAAGCTTCTTAGCAACGAATAAATTAAGATTTCACAATTATTATTATTATTATTTTTTGTGCCAGTAACTAAACGATTTTTGTACAAAAATTAAAGATTAATCTAGCAAGCAGATCAACTAATTAAAACACAATTCCCATAAAAAAAAATCCTTTAGCCCCACCACAGACTTACCGAAAAAAGTCGCGGGTTACCGATCAATTCCGATTATGAACAAACAGTCCGCTCTAGTGGCTTCTAAAAACAAGGAAATTCTAGTGCCTTGGCAGCGTAGTCGGTAAGACGGCAAACTCTCAATCTGAAGGTTGCGGGTTCGATCCCCACTTCCGAAGAGAGTTTTTCTTTTCGTTTTCTTTGGCGGTCCCATGCCTCGAGTACACTTTTCAACACCGCCTGTGGAAGGCTGTTTGAATTCGCCCGCACAGCGCTCTTATTGGCCAACTTTAGCTGCGTATAACTCAAAAACGGCACAACTTTTACTAGATTTTTTTGTATTTATTTCGTTAGTGCAACGTCCCGAACACTGCCCTTACCTGCCGATGAGTGAATTTCTGACCACCCTGTATAATATTTAAGAATTTAGTCAATATAAATTATTATTGTATCAGAATTCCAGTAACAATATTATTTAGTATAATTACCCACTTAAGCTAATTTACAAACATTCATAACATAAAATCAATACATCAGATTTCACTTAAAGCATATAAGATTTTATGGGCATAGCTGGGCACTGTTAAACCAAAAGTTAACTTCGTTAATCATTAATCCGCTACTTAAAAAGATAACTTCGATAATCATTAAAGCATTATATTTTTGCAAATTTAACACAAGTAACAATTATCCGTTAAGAGTTAACCATCAACAACATATCTACCACATGTCCCTCAGATTCTACAACATATAGTGGCATCATGATAGTAATGAAAAAAGTTTAAAATGCTTTGGTCTAGACCAGCTTGGGATAGGCTGTCTGTTACTACGATGCCAAAAGATTCACCAGTGCTTTGTTGACCTAAGCTTTCGTTAGCTGACGGTGATGGAAAACAAGACTCCTGCTGCTATCTACACAAGGAGAATCCACAGCACTTGATGAAGGATTTGAATTGTTTTTACTTTTCCAATGAGTTGCTCCCGTTTTCAATTTTTTTTTTTTTTAAACTGTATATACTTGGATGTTTGCTTCCTATTTGTGTATTGTTTAAGATTATTAAGGCTAGTAACAAGAGTTGCAGAAAGTTTAGGAGAACACAGTTTGAATTAATAATGCAACTGTTCTCCCCATCTTGATTTAAATGCAACAGTACCACATAAATGTGGCCAAGGATTTTTAATATTCTAATTGCTATTGCTAGCATTGCTGCTTTCACTAAGAGTTTCTAGATCATCAGTTTTCATGTTGTAATCATGTAATGGATATCAACTCCAAACTAAAAAGTGGCACTACATTAGTAAAAATGTTAAATTATATAAATATTAAAATCAATCACTGACTGGATTTGAAATGTCTTTTTTTTTTTTAATTGCTTAACTTCTCCTATAACAACTAGGTCTTTAGAGATGGGAAAGGATGGGGGCCAAGGAATGGGAAGGAATTCAGCCATGGCCTTTTGAAGGAAGCATCCCGGCATTCACTTGGAGTGATTTGGGGAAACCATGGAAAACCCAAATCTGGATGCCCGGACGGGGATTCGAAATGCCGTCCTCCCGAATGCGAGGCCAGAACGCTAGCCGTTACATCTCCACGCTCGGTTTGAAATGTCTAACTGATTTGCAGTCATAATATACAAACGCTCAATAATCCTAGCGTTCCTGCTCACACCCATGCCTGCCATAACAGTTACATTACTTACACTTTGCATTGCCTAATTTGTTCGCTATTCAATTCGCTGAACGTACTATTATGCCATGGCGCATTAATAAAAAAAAAAAAATGATGCCAACAATCAATGTAATGAATTAAAGTTAACGGCAGTTAAGAAGGGGGTTAATGATTGTTTAGGTTAACTTAAAAATTAGATTTTTTTTCAATTTTTTTTTAACTTTGTTAATAAATTAATTGATAATTAACGGTTTTCTGCCCAGCTGTTTTTATTGGCTAGGTAAGCTTTTAGTTTTCCTTTGAATACTGTGCCACTTAACAACTTTAATTCCTTGGGGAGTTTGTCAAGTAATATTACCCCTTTTTTGAATGGATCTTATTCAGTATGTTGATTATTCACTCTTATGTCTTGACTTCTTGTAGAATGGCTGTGAATGTTGCAGTTGTTTATAGTTTTACTTGGAATATTTACCTCCAGGAGTATGACTGAAAATGTACAAACCATAGTGTTAAAATTTTATTTCACATGAAACTCTTATGTCCTATGCCAAATATAAATTTAAATGTCCTTTTTTTTTTTGTACCTTAAATAGTCTATCCATGTAGCAGCTCCCCATATTTCAATGTCATATGTTAAGTGTGATTGTATTAACACTGTTCGTTTGATACTGGAGATTTTGGTCTTCCCAGTTCTTTTGATTGCAAGGGCAACACATCAAATATAGATATTTATTGGCCTACTCCAAAAGAACATAAAGACAAAATAGGAAGAGTGACATTTGTCAGTAACGTATACAAGGATATGGTATTATTTCCCTTCAAAAGGGCAAGTACTGGGATATTCTTTTTAATATGAAGGAATTTATCTTTTTTCAAGTTTCACTAATATGTGTCTCCTATGCTAGATTAGCATCTACTGTAACTCCTAAGAATTTAGCAGATTTTGATTGAAGTTTGTTTTCAGAATTACCGTCTTCAGAATTGTGCCTTTTTTAAAATAACATGTAAATGGCTTTAGGCAGATTTATGCTCAAGTTATTGTTTACCAAGTACTGAATAACCCTTTACCTGCTATAGGTCACCCGACAGAGCCCTTGTTGGATGCTCCTTTGTTGTCGCCTAAGCTGTTTACCTGCGTTGAGAGGCCACGGTCGGCCGGTACCTGCGCTGCTGAGTTCGGCACGCGGCCTGATGTGCTGTGTGCTGGATATTTCTGCAGCTTCATGTGTGATGACCTTCAGCTGTTGCTTTGTGTTTTGAAATACCAGATACAAAATAAATGTATTTACTCTGACATCTAAAGTTTTTCGATTTAATGTTCCTCTAAAAGTGAATGTCCGTGTAGACAAAGATACAGGTACTTCATATACTAAGTAGAAATACCAGCAACTAAAATGTGTTTGGTTTTTTTGTTTCTTAGCACAGTAATTCATCTGGAGAAAATTTCGAAGTTAAATGTGCGAATACCTTTCACAAATTCTGAGTATATTTTCCATCCTTCTTTTGGATCCGGGCTTTGGACTGGTGAAGTTAATAATATATATGCATATATATATATTTCACTTAGTTTTAGAGGCATATAAATGTAATGTAATTATTACAGTGCAGTTACCCATGGTTAATAATTCTTTTTCGTGTGATAAGCCACAAAACATGGCACAACACACAGTGGTACTGTACATTGCATGTTCTGTATTTGTACCTTTTTTCTGGATGCACTTTCTGTTTCGAACATCCAACGCATCTACGCATTGGCGTGTTGATTTTTTAATTTTCAATATGAATAATATTTTGAAAATGTCTCCTATAAAATCCTTCCACCTTGAAATTCTAGTGAACTGATTCTGGCGCATCTGACTTCGTATCTAAATAAAATCTATTTGTTTCTTCAGCAAAAGGTTTCATAAGATCTTCTGTTAAAAATATCAGGAAAATGATAGAATGCTGGAATTTTGATCTAATCCATATTTGTGTCCTGCAGCTGAATAGTCAAAAGAATGCACAAAAGGAAGAGAATCGTTTTTCTTCCAGTCAAACCTGTCACTAAAGTGTCCTCTTTTTCCACATATTCAGCTCTCACTATCTGAAGCTTCAGTTCCTGAAGAATTTTCACCTCTTGAGGAGACAGGTGGTTGTTTTCCACTAACTGATGTACACGGCTTAGAACTATTACTTTGAGATCCAATCGAAGGGTCATCATTATCATCCATATCAAAGAGATCATTATCACAGTCACTTCTAGTAAGAATCTCCACGAAGGCGAGCAATTTTTTCAGTTAAACCTAAAATTAAAATAGCGACACAAATAAGATCGCAGCGGGAAATGCTCACGGGCTGAATGTTAGAAACCAATTAACCAGCCGGGGTGGAAATATGGCTACCTGTACTGAGGGAGCCATAAAGGTTGCAGCTAAACATTTATTACCATCAAGGTGTTTAAGTAACGTTTCAATAAATTCTGCCATTGCGCTGACAGTTGGAAGTTCCTTCCTAAAACCATATTGCTTTTTATTTATGAGGTTTTTTAATGATCAAGGAACTGCAATGGGATTCACTGGACGACAGGAGGAGGGTGAAGAGTGTCATGGGAGGCATATATTGGTGATGAGGCATGGATGGTATTGGTGGAAGAATTAAGAGATGTCCATTGAAAGGAAAAGATGACCATGATTACAAGCTGGCATTCAACTTCAGGCGTTAGAATATGAACATCATTATTGCTTTAAACTCTTTCCTTGCACTTCTTTTGCCAAACTTAGTATTATGACCTTGAAAGTATTCCATTCTTCATTTACACCGTTCCCAACAGCTTGTTTTCTAAGCAAATATTCATCACGAATATGTATAATCATTGTATACTATTTATTTATTTTATTTTGCGTATGATGCTACAAGACATTTACACAATTCAATTACAATTTTACTGTGATGAACAATCTAAACACACATATATATGCACAGTTAGCTGGCTAATAAGACAGGATCTCCAGTCACAACTACTACAATGTGACGTCGAGGTGCACCAACCAGGCCACCGCCTCTGGTGTTGCCAAGTTTAGGTCTCCCAGACTACCAGGAAAGGCACACAGTGGAGAGTCCTGCACAATGTGTGACACAGTTTGTAAAACCTCAATGCAGTCACAGTACGGAGAATCTGGCCAACCCCAGGTGTGGAGAGTTGAAGCAGTTCTTCCCATACCACATCTCATCCGATCGCAGTAAGTTGAATCCTGGTAGTTTTGAGCAGGGATTGGTAATTTGCACTATGCCCTGTGGTGTTGACGATGCCCATTCCACTGTCCAGCTATCTATAGGGCTGAAGGAATTAGATGCAAGACTGACAGCAGTCTTCCAGGCAGGGCGATATGACTTCAGCCGTTTTGTATTCCCTAACATCTCCATGGATAGGAAGAGCCTCATTGTTCAAAATTCTCAACCACAGTTTCTTATAACATTTTATTACAACTTTTTCCCTTCTTATGTGAGGTGGTGGGATGTTTCTGAGCACCGGCAGCCACTGAATAGGTGTAGATAGAAGCGAGGCAGTTATAATGTGCATTGTATGGTGAAGCTGAACGTCCACCAACTGGGTGTGAGAGCTATTAAGCCATATGCTGGAGCAGTATTCAGCTGTGGAGTAAACCAAGGCTAGGGCTGCTGTTCTTAATGTATTTGCATCAGCTCCTCATGAAGTTCCTGCCAGCCGTTGAAGTAAGTGGTTCCAACTTTTAAGCTTGGCAGCTGTATTCTGAACGTGCCTTTTGTAGGTTAAGACCTATCTAATGTCACACCTAGGTATTTTGGGGTACTATTATACTTCAGCATCTGGCCTCTAAACAATATATTTGGGTAGTAGTTCATTTGTTTGTTGCTAAGATGGAATGTAGATATTTCTGTTTTCTGTGGATTGGGTTGAAGGCACCACCTTCGAAAGTAGGCATCCATTTCCTGAAGGTCATGAGTAAGAATTTCTTCAGCCTCCACGAAGTTAGTTCTTTTCACTGTAAGACTGATGTCATCAGCATATAAAAATTTGCGAGAGACCATGTCTGGCACGTCATGAGTATATAAATTGAAAAGTATAGGGGAGCGAACCGAGCCTTGTGGTAAACCATTATTTAGCTTGTGAAATCTGCTCCTGCTGAACTCAGTGAGCACCTGGAAAAGGCAATTATTTAACTTTTTTTTCCACTAAAAAAATTATCTTTATGCAAGTAACTGCTTTGATCAGTTTGAGAGTGAGACCCTCTCTCCAAACTGTATCATATTCTGCCAAAAGATCTAGTAATGCAGACACATTCTTCATTTTCTTCTGATAACCTGCTTCCAAATAGGTGGTAAGAGACAGGACCTGATCACTACAGTCCCGACTGGGACGAAATTCAGCTTGTACAACAAGGATGAGAGCTTCAATTGCCAGAGCTATTCTGTTCAATATAAGCCTTTCCAGTAATTTGTACATGACACCGAGTAAGGCTATCGGATGGTAACTTTGTAGGAAAGTTGGATCTTTTCCTGGTATGCACAAACTTCATTTCAGAGGCTTGAAGTCTATTCTTGTCTCCCCAGGATAGGGAAAATGTTTCTATTATGGGGATGCAGTAGGTTATGAACAGTGTATGTTTCCACTTTCTGAGCACTTTGTTGACTCACAATTGAAATTCTGACGTGGTTCTAAAAGTTTGCTGCATTATTGGTTCTATTTGTAATTTCATATTTGCTGGTGTTGACTTTACTCAGAGTACTGCCAAGATATTTTAATTCATCAACATTTTAGAGTTACTGATTGTTTAGGTGAATATTTATATTAGAAGTCCCTCTACCTGTTCTCATGACCATGTTACTCTGGCTGATTTTCAGTCCATACTCCCGAAACAGCTTGATCCAAGCCTCCAACTTCTTCTGGACCTCTTCTGCACTTTGATTCTAAATCATGGCATCATCAGAAAAAATTAGGGCTTTTTTTTCTTTTCCCTGAACTACTTTGAATTTCTTCAAGATATCGTCCATCACAGCAATGAAGAGTAAGGGTGACAAAGAACTACCCTATTGTAATCTTCTTCTTGTCTCAAACCCCTTGCTCTCTACATTGCCTATTCACATACAGGCTTTTGTGCTTTCATACAACATTTCAATCTTGTTGACTAAGGATCCTAATATCTTTATTCCTTCTAGGAAATCCCAAATTTTTAACCTTGCACTGTTATAATATGCCTCTTCAACACTGAAGTCAAAGCTGTGTCTTTCTTCTATGCTGTACACATCTATCGCCAACTTCATAAGCCACAGACGTGCTCATTTGTGAGTCAACCATAGAGCAATGAAAATGCTAACACACAAACGAATACTGGGACCACCTCACTGCCAAGCTTGCCCCACCTCACTGCCAAGCTTGCCCCACCACTTCTGGACATATAGGTGCTCAGAACACATAAATGTGATGTCACACCACCAACTGTTGCACAACACTTCGCCCAAAGATGAAGCCAGAGACCAGCTTCAAAATGTCGCTTCAAATTGACGCGCTCCTCTGGTGAGAGGTCCACGAATATTTTACATAAATGATTTACTGGGAAAGTCTCCATTCATTCAAAGTAGAAGACATTGCAGATGTTACATATATTCATGATAGAATGGAACATTAATAACACTTTTGCAGCTATATGCACCTTAAACAGAAAAAGCAGAGATTTCCGAGTAGCTGTAAAACTAGCTGGATAAGGAGAACATCTCAATAACACACACCCTGGATGCTCAGGTATGATGGAATAGGACTGATGTAGAAGATGTGATAGAACCATTTGGGTATGGTTACAAAAACCTAGAGGGAGAAGACCTAATTGATCTATGCTGTAAAAATAAACCTACAAATACAGAAGATCTGGTTTATAAGAGAGATCTGGTTTATATGGGAGCTGGAGAAAACTGGAAGTGGGACAAATATCAAAGAATCAGGAGGAAAAGATCCCACAAGTGAAATCAAATGTACAGATGAAGAGTGGGAGGATTTCAAGAACGCTGTTGTTGGAAAAGCAAAGGAAGTATGTAGCATGACAAGTAATAAGATTAGAAATAAGGAAACTGTATGGTCGAATAATGAAGTCAAGACAGCTATACAACTGAGGAATAAGGAAAAAGAGATTATTAGACTTGGAAAAACAGAAGGTCGGTACGCACAGAGATGAAGGGGGGAAATTTAAACCACTGGCTCAAGTATACAGAGGATACAAACTTAAAGTTAAATGAAAAACTGGGAAAGAGAAAAAACAAAGTGGGATGAATTGCCATAGAACTAGAAGACACTAAAGGAAATAAAAAGCTGTTTTACTAAACAGTTATAAATAGCAGAGGACACCAAAAATCGATTAAAGCATTAGAGGACAAAAATGGAGTAGTGATAAGGAACACAGGAAATAAGAGGGAAGAGATGGGACAGTATTCTGATAAACTCTTAAATGATGATGCAGTGAATTCAGATTCCAGATTTTTAAAAGGGCTTACTGAGATATTGCCTTGAAATTCATGAACAAGCGGAAATCAAAAGGTCACAATAAGGATAATGCAGAAATAATAAAAGCACCTGGGGTCAATGGGATTCTGTGGTTGTATATGTTGTAAAACGTCATTTGTAAGTAAAATAAGATCCCAGGGAATTAGTCTAAGGGTGTAATAATACCCATATTTAAAAAGGGAAACAGAAAAAAGTATCGAAATTAATGTGAATCACACTCTGTCCCATGGATTCAAGAGCTTGGAAAAAGTGATTGGGAAAAGATTACAAAGACACCTGGAATACTTATTAGAGGATGAACAATGTGGTTTCAGACCAGGAAGAAATACTACAGACTTGATATTCGCAGTAAAAATATTCACTGAAAAACATCTAGAAAAGTATACAGAAATTCTCATGATCTTGTTGAAGAGGCTTATTAAAGCATTTTGCAATGTTAAAAATCTGGGATTTCCTAGAAAAAAGAATGATTTTAGGATCCTTAATCAACAAGATTAAAATGCTATATCAAAGATACACGGATCAAGAAAAAACTTACCCTGACTGCTCTCAATGCTCAGCACAAAACAGGTCATTACATTGGCCTGACTCAACGAATGTTTCACTACAGTTCTATATACTAATATTTTTTTCCCCAAATTTAATTGAAATGGAAATCAACCACATCATATTGAGCGAAAAAATCCAAGGTCACAATGAATCTCTAAGTAATTAGCAGAAAATTTTACTTTGCCAAAGGTGAAATCATCATCTTGGATAAGCTTGTTATTTAAGAAAAAAGAAGAGGTTCTTTCCACTTCCTTGTAGGATGACACTGTGATTAGTTATGTAACCTATTTTTTTTAATGGCCTTACACTTTGTTGGTACATCGAGGTCATTAGAGGAGAGAAAGGAAGGGAGGGGGAGGGGGGGGCAAGGAAAAGGAAGAAATTCAATCATAATATTTTGAAGAAACTTTATCAACATTCACCTGGAGTGGGTTTGGAAAACCATGGAAAGCTGAATGATGGATATCTGCACAGGGATTTGAACTGAAGTCCTTCTAAATGCAAGACCAAAGTCTTATAAATCATCCATCATACTGTTCCATATAAGCAATTATACATTCAGTTCAATATTTTCTGAAATCTAGTAGCATTAACTTGTGCTCCAGTATAAATAACTTTAATTATATCATAAACTAGCAGAGTTCCTGGCATTGCGCGGTATGATCTAGATTGATTTGCACACACAGTGAGTATTGAAGCTCATAACAGAGGTAAGTTTTTTGGGGGATTCTATGATAACCGTAGAGCCGCAGTTTGATGGAATCCTATGCAACTCGATGTGTCGAACTGAAAGTAAAGAATAAGTTTTTTTGATATCTCACTTAGTTCTTGAGATATCGTATTTCAAAATTGACGTGGTTAGGTTGAAATGCAGCCTGACCAGAAGAAAAATTTTGCCTTAGCCAAATTTAATAATAAATTCTTATGCAATTTAGTGAGACAAATCGAAAATAAAGTATAAATGTTTTTGATATCTCGCTTAGTTCTCGAGATATTGCATCACCACTATATCTACAAGGCGGAAATGCACTATAGGTGTTTATTTTCTTCCTAGTGGTTGAAATACAGCCTTGACCAGAAGAAACGTCACCAAAAGCACAAGGAACTATAACTGGTTTTTGACATGTTAAATCTTGAAAACCAAGTGAGATATCAAAAAATGTTTTTTTTTTTTAATACTTTTTTCGCTAAGTTCTATAAGAATTCATCATCAGATTTTGGTTCCAAGATAATGATAGAACTGCCAGTTTTTTGCACTTGTTAATTAAATTTCATGTCAGTCGCTCCATTTTTCTATATGTATTTAAACGGCTAACCTCCTGTGTAGCAGAAAAGAGATGTGGTTGGGGTTGATTTATTCCTGCGATATTTTTAGCCATGATATCAGGAGCATGTGTACTAAGTTTTATCATAATAACTACAGTGATTTGTGCAGCAATAGAAACAATATTTTTTTCAGGAAATGTGGTAAAGACAGAATCGCTCATCAATAAATTACCAAAAAAAAAAAAAAAAAACCCCACTATGTCAACACTAATGGTTTTAACAATTCAATTTCATGTTCAAAGCCATCAGTTGAGCATTACTAACTATTAACAGCGAGAATTTAATATACATCCAAATATCTAGATCTGTGCGGCCAGAGACCATAATTTCAAAAAGCAACAAATTTCCTGGAAGGTTCTTCACTAAAGGTTATAAACAGTTCACTTTCATGTTCAAACCTATCAAATATGCATTTCTAAACACAACCATTAAAATTCACATCATCAGAGATTGTAGCAGTGCGGCCTCAGATAGTAACAGCAAGGAACAAAGAAGATATGGAAAGATTTTTTCATTGTATTACTAAAATTAATTTAAATATTTCCACTTTACGTAGTTTCCTCTTCGCATTCGATATAGCTATGTATGGGGTTTATAGACTAAAAACCAAAATTTAAGAAGGTAAACATTACATGCCATAACATGGCTATTTTTTTTATTTTTATTTTTTATTTTTTTGCAATGTGTGACGTAAGCATCGTATATCTTTTTTTATTATTACTATTATTTCAGATTGTAAGTTAAGATTTTTACTTACCACTCTGGCATTGTGTTGCGTTGGAGCATAAAGACATATCAAACACTTCAATTGAGATTCTAATCTTTAAAACGGTGAAAACCCCATCGAAATCTGCTCTGTAGTTTCCGAGTTTTTATACATCAAATATATCCGGTTTTCATTCTATAGATATAGATGAACAAGATGAGTAATTTTTTTCATACATAATTTCTTCTGGTGTTGCACTGTGGCAGCACAATACTATTTAGTGCTTTACACAGGGGTAACTGATTTAATAGTGGAAGGAATTTTCATTATTCAGGGCCTCATACAGCAAAACTGTATAGGTGGTTGAGCACAATTCATAATCGGACTGTATAAATCACAAACCTTTAGGAGTAGTGTATAAAGAGGGTATAATAAGATACATCCAATCCATCCATCATATTTTTGTTTGTTAACCTGAGGACTGGTTTGTAGCGATTCTCCATGTATGCAGCCTCTCTGCCCTCCTTATTAATTCTGCATAGCTTCTGCATTTCATGTCACTGGTTCATATGGATTATTCTTCCTCTGTGGTTTGTTACTTCTTTCTTTCCTTCAAGAATGACCCTTAGTAGACCATTGTGTAACAAAACATGGGCTATCATCTTATTTTCTGTAAGTCCTTCCACAAACTTTGTTTCTTGGAAACTCTTCTGAATACATAATCCATCTAGCTAATCTTGAGCATTTGTCTGTACACCAACCCTAAAATGCCTTCAGTCATTTCCTAAGGTCCATGATTCAACTCCATATAAGGGCTATGCTCTGTTGTGGATAAATAGCTTTCCATAAAAGTAAGACGATGCTTAATGTTAGTGTTTTAATTATGTTTAATTAGGGGTACAAGCTCAAACCTGGTCACCACCAACAGAATATTGGAAAAATAGTTTAGAAAATGTTTGGGTTTTCAAAATGATAATCCAGAAGCAGTTGTAAAGTAACACATTTAATTGCCTTGAAGTTCAACATGACCAGCCACCTTTAACAATTTTGACCGTGAATTATCTATCAGAACTCACATTTGCAGAAGCAGCCTGCTGCATTGTTGACATCACCATAAGCACTTACTTATACACAAAATCACAGGCACTATGCTCTACAATAAAGAGACTGTCATTTCTGGTTTATACTGTCTCCTTTACCAAGAGCACAGTTACTGTGCTGATGACACTACACCATGCCAAATCATATCTTCCCTACATACCACACACAAAAAAAATGCTTCTCCTTTCTATCAGAGATGTACCTAATCCATCTCGTCCTTCGGCCACATCTGCCTCTCATTGGTCAAAATTTGTCACGTGACTACACAGGCAAAGATATACTGGCTGATTGCCCCTGTGTAGTTACAGGGGGATAAATCCAAAGCCTTTAACATTGTAAACAAATAATATTAACTTGACATTAGAGAACTTTTCTATTCAAAATTAAACCAATATCGTAGAAATATGTCAAAACTAAAAGTCATGAAACTGAAGTGTTTAGATATCGCCAAATTCATTTTCGCAAAAAGTACTGATGAAAACAAATATTTTGAAGTTAGGTTAATATAGCCTAGTAAGGTTATTAAAGACAAGAGAGCGATTTTAAGGTTCGTTCACCATGTGTTTTGGGTGATTCAAGCATGGCATCACCAGACAATCAAAAACACTTTAAACAATGGGAAGTCCTTTAATCCAACAGATAAACTGAATATTACCATGACATTAGGTTATCAGTACTGGAGAAAGCATTCTGACAAAAATTAGAGTTCATAAATAAACTAGAAGTAGGTCTTTTAAAGGGAGAAAGAAAATTAATATCGTAAATAAAATAGAAAGAAAGCCAAAAACATGACTAAAAAACAGAAAATCAAATAATATAATAATAAAATATCAGTTTCAATTTTTAGTTTGAATTAAAGAGTGCAAAACGAGATTTTCACATTTAACCTCCAGTAGTGACACGTGTATAAACAGAAATTAATAATGCCTAACTAAACAAGTAGAATTACAAGAAAAGTTCCCATAAAGAAAAGTTTTTGCCATAAATCATACTCTAAGATAACAAAGGTTCAGTGAAATCTGAATAAAATGGTACACCATGACAATAGAGGAATTTTGGAAATTAGCAGGAATACAGTAGTTCAGTCAGAAATACTGAAGATCCAGAAGCTTTCAGGGGAAAGCTATATAAGGCCCTGCAATGCTGCTTCTCATGGTCATTCGTCAGTCGCCAAGTGTTAGCCATGCTTGTCGCATCATAAACGTCCAAAGATGTGGTACGAAACTTATGCCACATGACATAGTGCAGGGTTAGACTTAAAACAATTTTCATGTAATAAGGATGTCCAGTGATAGACTTTTCATAACCAAATTCAACTTAAAAGATTTCCAAAATGTCAGACTGTTCTTTCAAGCTCATTCTAATAGGCTAGCATTTCAGTTTAATATTGCAAGAGTGAATGCTTCATGTCAGTGTACGTTTGTTGCAGGATAATCTGCAATCTTCATTACGATTTCGAACTCTGATCAAACATTTTACAAAGTGCTATTGTGATTCTGATATCAGCATAACTTCAGCCATTTTGAATAACATATCAAGCAACCATTATCTGTTTCAGTAATAATAGTAAAAAAAATCGTGACCGATTTGTTAACCTTTGCGAACTTCAATAGATATCAGATATATCACATAGCATACACGGTTATAGTTGACACCAATATCTTGCCTCAACCCAGCAAGAACTTTTGTTGTTACATCTCGAAACATGTTTTTAGAAGATTCTTATGCATTCACAGGCTGATGTCAGAAGAGAAAATTTTCTTTCATATATTAAAATCATCTTTAGCTTGGTTGATTCTTTTCTGTTCTCCCATCTCCTGTGCCTAGACTACTCAGGTATCCGACTTCTTTAACTTGATCAATTAATTGTTTGTCTAATTTTAACTGTTGTTTTTTCTGTACATCCCTGCTGCAAATGAATACTTTTAATCTTTTTCTTGTTTATTTTTAGAGTATAATGCTCAGTAAGTACCTCTTCCATTTTAGAAAGTCATCATCAACATCATCATCATCTACCATCTCCAGTATCCCGGGTGTGGTGTAAGAGCACTTGCCAACTTTGCCTGTCCAAGTACGTTTCCTCTTCTTGGATTCTAGACTGTGATGCACCTTTCTCCTGTAAGTCCAGTTTCACAAGATCAATCCATCTCCTTCTGGGCCAGCCTCTTGGTCTTTTACCCTTCAGTTTCTTTTCCAGCCACATCCTCACTTTTCTTGTTGAGTCCATCCACTTGACATGTTCCAGCCATCGCAATTTTGCTTTGGCAATATTTTCTTGAAGGGTTTCATTGACTGGGTTCTGTTTATGGATCACTTAATTCTCTCTTCCAGTTTTCTGTAATCTAAGGAACTTCATCTCAGCCACCTGGAGTCTGTTTTCATCTCTGCTGGTGGTGGTACATACTTCCAGGCAGTATGTTGTAATCGTCAAGAAGTATGAATTATACGGTGACATTTTGGCTGCAATTGGAATATGACTGTCCCATAGGTGCCTAACTTGATAAAACTGAGCTCCTTTTTTTACCCTATTGGTAATTTCATTCTGGGATCGACTGTCAGAGGTCACTTTACTGCCAAGGTACTGAAAATTATCCACCTGATTCAATTTTTTGCCCTCCAGATAAATAACAGGCTTCATATTCTGTCTGCTGACAGCCATTACTATTGATTTTGTGAGGCTTATTTTAAGGCCAAATTCCTTAAAATGCTTGTTCCAGATGTTCAGTTTCTGTTGTACTTCTTCTGTATATCCCCAAATCACATCATCTGCAAATGCAAATGATAATGCACTAGTTTGCTGATCACCTTTGGTAGTCACCAACCAATCTGAACAGCAGTCTCCAATTTGAACAGCAGTCTCCAATTTGAATGAAGCTTTGGCAGTTCTCATAAAGCATTCTAACTTGGATAATCAAGTTTGTTGTTACCTTTCGTTTGGACTGACATTCCCAAAGCTTATCTCAGGTATGCTGTCATAGGCCTTTTCAATATCTAAGAAAATAAAGACGTCTCTTTCCCTCCCCCAATGTTTTTCCATGATCATCCGAGCAGTGAAGATGAGATCTGTTGTTGATCTGTTAGATCTAAACCATACTGCTCTTCTTCAAGCTGCAGTTCAATGACTTTCCTCAGCCTACTTTCTACAATTTTCTCCATTAGCTTGAGGCCACAGGATATAAGAGTTATTCCTCTGTAATTGTTACATTTTCTTCGGCTACCCTTTTTACATGGCACTATGATCCCTTTGTCCAATCAGAGGGGACTTTTCCTTAATTTCCAGATGGTGTTCATTACTCTATATACCCACTGAAGTCCATAGATTCCTGCTGCTTTGGTCATTTTCTTCATCTAGGCCTTCTGATTTTCAGGGCTTTTTCAACTTCCTACCATGTCAGAGGGGATTCTATACTTCCATCTTGATTTCCTGTTCCTGAACTGCTCTCTTCTTGCTTGTTGTTTCGTTCCCATTGTACAGATGGTCAAAATATTTCCTCATCTCTTCCCTTACCTCATCTCCTTTCCAGATAATTGTTCCATCTTAGAAAGTGTTTCACCCAAATCACTTTCATTTTCCGAAACAACCACAATGTCATGTGCATCTCAGTATATATATGTTTTGGCCATGAGTGGAAATTCCTGTTTTTACTTGATTCCTCAGATTCCAATGTTTCTTGTACTTATGCACTAAATAGAACACAAAAAAAATACAACTCTGCCTTACTCCTTTTTTAACTCTGCTTATCATATTCCAAATTGGTTGAGTGCTGTTTCATTCTCTAGTAGTTTCCATATGATTCTTTGATCTTTGTGCTTTAGTCTCCTTTGCAGGACTAAGAACATCTTTTTTCAACTGAAACTGTAAAAAGCATTCAAGGAGATCTATGAAGGAAATATCATTACCCTTGTCTTTTCTTTTACACTTCTTGGTAAGGATTCCAGGAGTCAGAACTGGTCATCATCAAGTTCTCTATCAGTTAAAAAACAAACTTAATGCATGAAAGTCTTCACATTTACTTGCAGATGCTCTCTGTTATAGAAACTACCATACACTTCTCAAAATCTCAGAGTATTTTTTCTGGTTCGTGTATATCACAAATCAGTCCAATGAGTCATTTGTTTTACTCCCTAATGGAAATTTTATTTATCTCCTCTCTTTCAGCAGGTCTAATCCTTTATCAAAATAATTCCTCAAAATATGATCTAATTCATTTTCATCCCTTTCCAGTGTTAATTACTTAAGTTCTTCATCATCATATAAAACTGAAAGGTATTCTCCCCATGTGTTGGCAATGTCATCTTGATCATAGACCATTTCTCCCTTTAGATTCCTAATTCCACCACTTTTCTTTCTAACGTCACTGAAAAACATTTTAACAGTTTTATACACTCTCTCATTATAGTATTATTATTAATAATTTGATTGTGATGGAGCACACACCTTATAAGCTATTCAGTTTCCTTGCACTTGTCCCAGAGGTAATATTATTCAGCTTCCTTGGCTTCCCTGTTGATTGCATATCTCAGATTTCTTTACTTCTGTTGCCCTTCTTCAATTTCTTCATATTAATTACGAGGTAAGCCTGATAAGTACTTAGACTCTCTTCCCAATGGTGCCACTGTCACCAGGGAAATTTATTATCGTGTAGTACATTATCTTAGACAGCTACTGTTAAAATTTAATCCAAATTGGACACTTAGTTTTGTTTTGATCGCATGTGAAAGTGGGAGTGTCTGTGGATTTTAGAAAAATGGAAAAGAGCAATATAGGTCGGTGATTCGATTCTTGTTTTTGGAAGGAAAATCGCACAGCGAAATCAAAGAACACTTGGATGCTGTGTATGGTGGCTCTTTTCCTTCGATGGCGACTGTCAAAAATTGGTTTAATGAGTTTCAACGTGGTCATACGTAGGTTTTTGATGAGCCACGCCCATATGCCTCAAAAACGGTTACCATGGAGGATAACGTGACAAAAATCCACGATCTCATATTGGCAGACCACTGATTGAAGGTGCGCGAAATTGCTGGGACAGTAGACATCTCAAAAGACTGTGTGGGTCATATCTTGCATGAAATTTTGGGCATGAGAAAGCTGTCGGCGCGATGGGGGCCGCGTTTGCTCACTCCGGACAACAAGCGCAACTGTGAGTCCACTTCAAAGAAGTGTTTGACACTGTTAAAGCACAATCCAAAGGAGTTTCTGCGTCATTATGTGACCGTCGATGAAACATGATCCACTGGTACACACCAGAGACCAAGGAACAGTCAAAACAGTGGACTTTACCTGGCGAACGTGCTCCAAAAAAGGCAAAGACTGTCCCATCGGCCGGACAGGTGGTGGCCACCGTTTTCTGGGATTCACAAGGTGTGATCAACACTGACTACCTCAGGAAAGGGCAAAACGATCACAGGGCTTTACTATGCTGAATTATTGGGCCGATTCAAAGCCAAATTGCAGAAAAAAATGGCCCCATTTGGCGAAGAAAAAAGTGCTCTTACACCGGCTCACACTTCCACTGTCTCCATGTCCAAATTGGTCGAATTGAGCTACGAACTGCTGCCCCATCCACCATATTCTTCAGATTTGGCCCCGTGTGACTTCTTTTTGTTTCCAAACTTGAAGAAGACACTCACCGGGCAGAAATTTGAGTCGAATGAGGAGGTTATCGCCACCACAGAGGCCTACTTTGCAGATCTCCAGAAAACGCATTTTTCAGACAGGTTAAAGAAGTTGGAGTATTGCTGGGTCAAGTGTATCGAGCTAAAAGGAGACTGTTGAGAAATAAATCACCACTTTTCCAAAATGTTCGTTTTTTTCTTTTGTAGGGCAAGTACTTATCGCACCGCCCTCGCACATCTTTAATAATCCAGTCCTTTCCCGCCATTGGTGTTACTGCTCCTAGCAAGCATAGTTTTTATGTCGTCCTATCTATGGTTTATATTTTTTTCTAAACTTGGCAGCTTCCTTTGTGTCTTTTACAAAAGTGGGCTCCAATTGGTTGGTATCAGATTCTATACTCTTCTTTCTTTCATCTCTCAGTACAACAGAAATAACAAACTACAATTAACACATGGAAACCTTAAACTGCAGCAACACTTACAAATGCTTCCATACTGTACAGCCACAGGAAGTTGCCATAGAAAGTTACCATGCTTCATAGCAATAGCTTACGTGCAGATACTGGATATAGCACAAACATATTTATTTATTATTGCACATCAATATTGCCGTCTTTTCTTCAAAAATATACTTAGGGGGCTAGACATTAAACATACCTATCTGATGGACAAGCCACCATCAAATGTCATATGCGCTGACTATTTAAGTGATGTGGAGAGTTTTAATATATTCGAGCAATCTAGCAAATTTTTCTTTCACGATCTTGGATTGATTCCTCTAACAGAATATCATATATTACACACTGTTATGGTACCTTGTGACATTAGTCATTAGATAGTTTAATAGTGTATTAATAATACATTTTGGACTACAGTTGACTTTTCCCAAACTCACCATTTCAAGGCAAAACAGCAATAATAATCACAAAATGTTTCTGCAAAGCAGTTTTTATATACCCTTTTAATTCAGTTAAGCTTTCTAACTCCTTATTTTCATCAGTAACAATGGAAGGAAAGAACTGCCGCGTAATAATATTTATATGGAAAGAACAGATAAAATACACCCTACACTCACCAAAGTTGAATCAAGGAGGGCAGCAACAACACAAAACACCACACAAACACAGAAAAAACAATATTTTGGGTTAAACCCTTTGTCAAGTTAAAAGAAGTAAGTGGCTGACCTCATGCAAGCCATGCATTCGACGCAGCCACTCTTTGAATGACATCGACTGTCGGAGGAGCAACAATAATATAACAAGTATAAATAACAAGAAAGATTAAAATGAGAAATACTAATAACAATCATTGAAAAGATAATAATAATAAACAAAAAAAATTTAAAAAATCTATCGGAAAATTTTAAAAAAAGGTTTATAAATATATATGAATATATTATGCTGGCTAGTGATGGGTGCACAGGATGAGGATGGAAGATATCAGATATTAAGGCCCTGGTGATGTCTGGTCAGCAGGATGTGTTGATATGCCAATTCCCACCAGCAGAGTTCAGATTAGGAGACAGTATCTGGCAGTACTCTAATGGCTCTGACTGTAAAGCAGTAATTAAGGTCGCAGGTGTTGTGAGTATTGGCATGGTGAGCAACTGGGAGGTCTAGGTTTTGGGAGTAAACTGTTTGTCTGTGACCATTCATTCTGATTATTAATGACTCATTACCCATCACAATGAATGGTCACAGACAAACATTTTACTCCCAAAACAGTCATTTCCATCAGAATTAATGGTCACAGACAAACAGTTTATTCCCAAAACCTAGACCTCCCTGCTGCCAGTACTCACAACACCCGCGACCTTAATAACTGCTTCACAGACAGAGCCATTCGAGTACTTCCAAATACTACCTCTCAATCCGAACTCTTCAAGTGGGAATTGGCAAATCACCACATCCTACAGACTAGACATCCCCCTGGCTTTAATTTCCGATATCATCTTCCATCCTCACCCTGTACACCCATCACTGACCAGCACAATAATTCATATATTGTATATATTTATAGACCTTATTTCAAAAATTTTCAATATTTTTTAAAAAAATTGTTTGATAATAATAATAATAATAATAATAAAATACAATAATCTTTTCAATGATTATTATCATTATTTCCCATTTTAATCTTTCTTGCGATTTATACTTACGGTTATATCATTGTTGCTCTCCCAACCACCTCAGTCAGTCGTTTCATTCTAAGAGTGGCTGTATCGAACGCAAGGCTTGCGCAGGCTCAACCACTTACTTCTTTTAACTTGACAAAGAGTTTAACCTGAAATATTGTATTTTCTGTGTTTGTGTGTTGCTGCTGCCCTCCTCCCATCAACTTTGGTGAGTGTTGGGTGTATCCTTATTTTCATCAGTTACTTTGGAACATATTTGCTTTATTCTCTTCATTCATTAAAACTTTTTTACTCCAAGCACATATTGTTGTTTCCATCTATGCCCATCCACCTTGGTATCTTATTTCTTAGTAATCTCCACAAAAGATGCCTTATGTTTTCAGTGGTATCTGATGTTACTTTAAACAAATGTCTGCCGCTTTATTCATGTGCTACTAGATTCCTTTAAAGCTTCCTTGCACAGGTAAAGGTAAAAGGTCTTGAAACCTGGTAAAAGGGCTCTGAGTTGCTACACATTTTGCCTCCATTATGTCAAAACCTACAGTTTAATGTGGAATCTGAACCATCAAGTAAAACTCTTAAAAATTCCAGTCCCCACCAGGATTTGAACCTGTCACCCCAAACTTAGAAATCAAGCACCTTAACCACTGAGCTGCTGCATGACTTTTTTCTTTCATTAATGCAGCCACTAAAGTTATCATTGAGATTGCAGCATGTGATGTGTGCTGAATTCCTTTGAATAAGGTTAGCCTGTTTGTGGTCATGAAATATCTTTATTGGATGATAATCAATGAACAAAGATGGATTCATAAGCAGTGGCGTAGCTAGCGTGGGTGACACCTGGGGCGGTTATCGATGGTGTCACCCCTTGAAAACTTAAATTTAAAATTAAGAAAAATATAATATCTTGTAAGTTTAAATAATGATATTAATAAAGCATAGTTAATTATCATTTATTGTTATTAAAAATTATAGTTAATAAAATTGTAATATTAACATAATTTAAAAGATGCACAAATAAACTAAAAACAATTTGTTTCACAATCTCCTCTTTTTAGCTTTAACAGCTGCAAACTCGTAAATCACATATTCAGAATTATCAATTTGCGTTACTTTGTGTTCAATAGTCAATATGGCAAGATTTTAGCCACACGTTGCTCACCGGTGATCGAAAGTGGTTTTAGATTAATTTTAACTCCTCTGAAGATCGGGCCTCACTTGCCCGATACTGTTCCGCACCTTCATGACACCGACAAGTTTCTTAGTGTTGGCGCTCACTCGATCGAAGTTTGTCCAAATGAGACGGTGTGTCGTCCGACACTCGGCCGGCATTGGATTGGTTTATGCTTTGACGGTGCGGACCAGTGTCGGCATGCTGGATGTGGAGAAGAGCATAGAGAGAGAGTTCGAAAATTTCCTTTCCCTTACAACTAAATGTTGTTTTAATGTTATTATTTGCCTAAGAAAAAAGTCTTTTTTTTATCCATGTTAATCAGATGTTCGTAAAATGTAGGAAGAGTCCTAGCATCTTCGCATTAAAAAATCAAAGCTTTGCCAGAGTTGAAAATCAATTTTAAGACGCACAAAAATTGCAGCCGAGATCCGCAGTTGTAACCGAAGCTCTCCAACCCGAATCTCACGCTGTAACCAAACGCAAGACTAATCTAGAAGTACTGAAAAATATGTATTCAAACACACAAAACTGGATTCGTGTCTTTTGATACCAAAAATAGATAGTATAGAAGAAGAGTATGTTAATTTTATCATTTTTGAAAACTTTTTTTCATTATACCTATATTCGGACTGGTTACTCAAATGCTTACTGCATGCGATTTGGAAACTGAAGGTCCCGGTTTAAATCCCGGTCTCGACTGTAATTCTTGCGGACCTTAAAATTGACATTTACCTCTGACAAAGCTTTTATCTGTTACTGCGAAGGACGCTCGGTGGTTCGAATTTCACGTTAATGTGTAGGTCTTCTTTTCAAGTTAGGTGACTACGATATAGGTGTACTGCGAGTTTCCCAATAAGAAACTCTGTGACTAGAACTTTGAGACAACATGAAATTATTATTTTTACTATACAAAATCTTTACGACCTACAGTTAAATTAAAATATGTTATAATCTCGTACTTAACTAACAAAAAGTACTGAGTGAATCGAAAAGAACCTCAGACAAAACAAACACGGCAAGTACGAAGTGATCGACATTTCACCGAGATTGCGTTGAAACAAGAGACAATCTTTCATTCCGGTACAGTATGGTGATGATTTGTTAACACTGCGCTGGGATACTATTTTTGTACACAAAAGATCAACTAGCTAGGTGATTACGTGAGTCAGATAAAAAAGTATTTTAATGTACTTTCGTTCCAAAACTGTGCAAAGCAAAGTACAGTACTCTATAATATAGCAGGGTGTCAAACGGTTTGACAACTCTCTACACCCAAATGACTAACTGTGAGAGAGGTCGGAGAATTGACGTGTTTTTAAAGGGTGCATCATATCGTTAAATCTCCCGAGGGATTGGCCGTAGTGCAATGTCAGAATACAGACTTGTTACACAGTGGATGAAAGAAGGCTCTAATACTCCAAGAGCAGGCATGGGTCCATGCAGATAGATAACAGCACGTGAAGACCGCCAAATGGTGTGGGTGGCTGTTGCTGGCAGCCGAAAAGCATCAAGGTCATCCCCTACGACATGGATTTTCGGGACCTTTATTTTTCCAAACCAAATCCTAGCCCCCCAAACCAAAATCCTGGATCCGCCACTGCTGGCAGATGGTTGACTGCAGGCCAGATCCAAGCAGTGGTTACAGATAGTCACCCTCCCCCCCTCCCCGGACGATTGTAAACTAATTGCTTGAAGCTGGGTTACACTCTCTGGCACCTGTGCAACATGTCCCATTAATCTAATTTAATTGCCAGAATCATCTAACCTGGTGTAATGCAAAACACAAATGGACATGTGAATGGCGCACATTTGTGTTTAGAGAAGACTCTCGATTCTGTCTGTGGCAAAGTGATAATCGACAACATGTTCGCAGGCGTAGTGGAGAAACGGCTTACCTGCTGTGATTTCAGAACGTCACGCAAGTGCAGCCACTGGTGTCATATTTTGGCAGCAATCAGTTTCGACACCATGACTGAGTCGGCTGTTGTCGAAGGCAATGACAGTCCATCACTATGTGGACGGGGTACTGTATCTTATTGTGATACTCTTCATGTTCACCATCCAAATCGCATTTTCCAACAAGATAATGCCCATCCTAATACTGCGGCCATCGTCACACAACCCTTGTAAGGAGTTTCGATCACAATTTGGACAGCACGGTCCCCAGATTTGTCCCCAATAGAGCATGTTTAGGATACCAGGAGTAGACACATTAGATCACATGGTCACCCAGCACAAACTGTGCAACAACTGACTGTAAAAGACTTGCACACACAGTGAGACATACACCAATAAGACATCCGAACACTTGTTGAGTCAATTCCGGCATGGATACACGAATGTATTGGTGCTCAAGTTGGGCGCATTTCTCACTGACAACTGTATCTAACGGTAAAGGTGGCCATACACGATCGCTCCATCCGTCCAAATGGAGCGAAGCCACTCGATTATCGTGTCGTCTGTGGGGAATGTGGACTGACACGATTATTTGGATATCCGGTCAGTCGAATATCCATCAGTTTCGTCCATCAAGCCGACTGACGGTGTGTGGGGAAAACCACGTGGAGCAACATCATGCCGTCACTCCAGTCGGTTCGTGTATGGTGAAACCGCGATCCAAACAGGCCTCATTCTGTCGCAGAACACCGAGCAGACAACATCAGTGTCTTGAGTGGACTACACAATATTGTACCAATTCTTTTTTGTTTTGAATCTGTTATAGAAATATTTGATTTGCTACTAGTTAAATATTATTTTGAATGTAAAATTGAAAATAATACAGTTTTAAATATTATTAAGTTACAATTAGAACGATATTAATTTTTTTTAAAAAATAATGTTGTGTCAATAAGACTTTGTGCTGCAGATCATTGAGAACTATAAAGACTTACCATGCTTTTAGGATCTCTAAACCTGACTACCATGACAAAATATAAATAAATGTGGCACTAAATCAATTGCTAATATCATTTAAAAATAAAGCCATAAAAGCCAACAGAGAAACCATATTAAAAAAATAGATAATTCCTTGCAATCTTATTTTTAAAAAGATCATAGTATGATAAGATTAATTTTATATGAGCCTACTTGTTTAAATATGTTGTTTTACAACATCTGACGTACCTGTCACTATTTTTGGCCTGCTAAACTACTTAAATTTAACAAATCTGTCTTATAACCATTTTATAGTATTTTAAAAAGTTTTAGTAAAATCAAGAGTTTATTTTTCATAATTTCCCACGTTTTTGGATGTTTATTTAATTATCAGCATTTGTATTCAGTATTCGGTAGTTTGAACATCCTTTAAAATTAATTCGGGCTCATTTTATTGAGTACTTGGCATAACTAGATTGTTGTATAGCAAATTGACAACGTATTGTTGTTTGCTTTGCCTTTTCATTGTCGTGGCTGACTGGAGTGATGGAATGATTGTGTATGTGCTACACTTTTGGATGTCATCAGCATGGATGTCTTCCATACGGATGATATCCAAATGGAGCAATCGTGTATGGCCTGATCCATTTCCATTTGTGATCATTTCTTCTAGTTATGACCATTTCCACCAGTGTAACTGTAGGGCGACGATAAGATTTCGCTATAAATTTAAAAAGTCGAAAGCTACCCAATCATTTGTTATTGAAAACGTTAACATAGGCTGTATTTAAATGACTTTGCAACCTCGGTATTTGCGGGACCAAGGGATATAGAAGGAATTCCAGACCCAGATGGGGTTGGGGTCCCATTTGTGTAAACCTAGGATCCTGGTCCCACAAGTTGTGAGACCCTGGGGAATACTCTATAGTCAGAGAAGGAACTCTACATTAAGTTCCTTCATAAAAATAAAAGAATAAATAAAATATAAAACCATAATTAAATGTAATTAAAAAAACAACGGGTTAGGTAATAAAAAAACATTCCTTTGTGATATCTGACTTATTTACATGAAGTACTTAACAAGTGAAGTATTTTACTACCCGCACAAGAAATACGTAGCTACAGACATTGTATGTACTGAACACGGTCTCCACGTGTAAATTTTAGATTTCTAGCGCCGCTCTGTAGCGTATGAATAAAGATGCTGTAAACGGCTTTAATGTTCGTCCAGTTTATGATTAAAGCTCAATTTTTTTCAGGTACAGACGTTCGACATCCCTGTCGATTTAAGGAACCCGTAAGAATTTAGGTACCTGTACTCGACAGAGAGGTTACCCATAATAGAAATCTTCTTCTGTAAATTTATTATGGAAAATTCTTAGAGAATCATAGGCTTATTTATTTGGGCGCAATCATATTTGCAGATTCTCGATTTCTCGTTCAGTAGAAAGCATAGCAAACTTATATGAAACTAAAGTGCTTACTAATGTTACGATTTCATTAGCAAGATACGCAGTTCCGACTGTTTTAAACACATGCTCTACAAAAACTGATTACCAACGACAGACGATACCATCAACGAACACTTGACTTGAAACCTCACAGTATTGCTAGTTTAATGCAGTTTTCTGAATCATTTTATTTGCATAAATTCGAACATGATACGATTTCATGTCGAGTACAGGCGCACAGTCGACAATAGGTAGGTACGCAGAGTGTAAATCGGATAACGTAAATGTACTCAATTCATTCATCACGAATCTGTCAGATGATAAATTCAAAAATTACTAGAAAATACTTCAGGGCACTTGCGAATCTTAGCTTGAAAACGAATGCAATTCTAAATAAGCAAAACAATTTTGAAGACTAGACTACGCGTGTTCCGGCATACGCTTGGTTGCTTTTTTTAAAAAAAATTCAAAGGAAAATCTAACATTTTTCTTGAAAAATTTTCGAGGATTTACAATTTAACTGTCTAAATACCATGATTTTAAATATATATATATCCTTTAATTTTAAAACTTCCTCTCTTTATACAAGAAAACTTACATTATATCCACCGCCGCTTCTAACAAACCAAACTAGTGACGGACAGAGACAATGTGACGGACGGCAAGCACGAGTTCCTGTGATTGTTGGAGCTACAGAGCAGTGCTCTCTTTGTTTAGACGCGCGGTGTTGCCAATAATTATACTCTACTGTAATGAAAGAGCAGAGCCCCCTGAATCTTCAACTTAAAAACAAATATTCAAAACATTAAAGGTAGACGTGTTTCGACACCAAAGATTTAAAGAAGTCTATCAAAAAAATTTTTTTGTATCACACTAATTTCGATTACTATTTTTTTGGGGGTGACACCCGGGGCGGACCGCCCCCACCGCCCCCCCCTAGCTACGCCACTGTTCATAAGTAGTAGATTGGTGTAGTCAATTACAATATCATTACTTCTAATCTACTTTATTCCTCCATGAATGATTTTGATGGTAGATGGTGGATGGCAAAGACCTATCACAGAGACTGTCATTAATACTTTAATCAATATGATTTTGGAAAAATAATAAAAATTTGTTTCACTAAATGTGAGAATTTACACATGGCTACAAATATTCCATTTCCAAATCAATACAGTATTATAGAATTTCAGAATTTATTTCAGATTATTTCCAGATTTCTCTACCAATTATCATGCTTGCCTATGAAATTATAATAATGTTTTATAATTCTGTTTACTGCAAACACATATGTAATTAATCTCCTATTGGACACCACATTGTTTCATCTTCTGTATAGTTAATTCTCAACTATAGGTACACATCTGATCAATTCAAGGAAACCAACAAATAAGACTGAGAAGTCTAGGGCCTTCTCTTAGCTCTGAACCAGAGGTACAAAATCACTTCCCTGTACTATAGAAGTAATATGGTTTCCCATCCTTGTTTTGTGAATGATGTGGAATCAACCTTGTGAAAGGTGTGGATCAGAAATGATAACCATTTTTAATGCACAGTGATACAGCAACATTTTATGAAAGCTCCTTGAGAGCTAAATATGTACAACAGCAACTACACAAAAACAAAAGTAACAGATGAACCAAAAAAATGTATTCAAAGGCACTATGAAACTGCCAAAAAAAAGGTATCAGCTTTTTAATATAAATTCCTAATGTAAGTGCATTGGAACCTTTACAAGAATTTAAATTTTGAATCCTTCAATTATCATATTTCTTAGCCAGCAATGACTTATATTTGGCTAACTGCACAATTGAAATCACAATATCTTACATGAACTAATATCCATCTATCATTTAAACTTTAAAGTAGGAATTAATATTCTGATAGGAAATTATAATAAGGAATGATATGGAGAGTAAACACCTCACTCACAACAGATAATGGCAGGAGGCCCATTATAAACACACACAAAATGATTAGTCTTACAATACTTGGCTAAATTTTTAGTCGTCTTCCACATAACATAACTAAGGTATATACTGAAATATTGTAAATTTAGTGCAAATATTTGTATTAGTTGAAACCCTCCAGTTTTTCTCTGTAGTAAGTGACAGCTCTATTTTCCCTCTCCTTGTTTATTGTACTAAATTTAATTTTAATTTCACAAATCCTTTGGGATTACTTGTACCTTCTTCTTGCAAATTTAACTATATATTGAGCAAAACCCATACCAACATCAATTCCAGGTGACCATCACTAATATTTAAAATAACTTTTAGCTTAAAATTAAACATTTTTTAGTTATATTTCGATCATTCCACTTATTGATAAGAAAACATGTCAAAAACATTATTCACTGTTGTAACACTAACAGCCTCCGTAAGGAAGGGTAGTAATGCTTAACTCACCACAGATGAAGGAAGCCACAGTATAAGGAAGGATAGTTAAACTTGCCACAAATTAAGGGAAGAATGCCATGGAGAATAAATAAAATCAAATCTTGAGCATGATTGTATTACAGTAAAGGTGAAACTCGTATTAGGTACAAAAATAGCCAACCAGTTGTTTAAATTTTTGATTTATTAATCTTAACTGCATTTTCGACAAACATAAGCTTGTCTTCTTCAGAAGTACATTTATGGGTTCATAGACAAATACAATATACAACTTCTGTCATTTTAGTGTGAACCTGCACTATGTCAACAATTGCAGACAGTGGATTTAATGATGCAAGTAGTAATCCTGTTTGAAATTGTTCACATAGTGAAGGTTTGCACTAAAATGACAGAAGTTGTACATTGTATCCATCTACGAACCCCTAAATGTACTTCTGAAGAAGACAAGCTTATGTTTGTCGAATCTGCAGTTAAGATAAATAAATCAAAAATTTAAGCAACTGGTTGGCTATTATTGTACCTAATATAAAATAAAATGAACTTGCTTCACAATATTTCGGTATAAAAATTAATCATGTTTAGAAAAAAGAGAAATGTCAAAGATTACATAATAGGGTACCAGACAGGTATTACAAAAAATCTGAAATTTAATTAGAAATAATATTAATAAATTTAAAAGCATCATCCAATATTTTTTTTCGTGAATCATTAATGACTTATATTTTAAATCAATAAATAAATTATAATTTTTAGCCTATTCCTCACCGTCAAACGAAACACCAATCACAGCGCGTGATGTCATACATAAGGAAACAAGTGATACGGTGCTTCATTAACTTGTGTTTTTTTAACTGTTTGTATGTTTATTTGAGTTTTTTGTCACAAGACTCTTATAATAATTAGTTATAAAGGATGTGGTAACGATCTTCCAAGTATATGTTGTTGCAGATTATTTAAACCACTGTTATCATGAATCCAGAAGTTACTAAAGCAGACAGTCGAAATCCCCCGAAAGTGAATATAATAATGGTTTGCAATTTCTTTGCAACTAATTTGGATTGTAGTGCTGCTGAGTTTTGAAGTGTGAAAACATTTTTGTAAGTGCAGGGTGTTTGCCAGGAGATGCTATCCACCTACTGTTTTGCCGACGGCATCTCACTGAGAAAGGCCAGTCCACGCCAAACAGCAGAGTGAATGACTGGCGAGATTAAACAGCAGCCCTTCTCCAACTGTCAAATCACGTAATATAATGCGAACTTTTCCATTGTTTAGATCGATTTCTTAGTGGTTTAGCTGGTAAGTGATGTCAGGCTCTTACTAATCAGTATTGTGTTTGAACGTTTCTTTGCAGTTTAAGTATTTTTTGACTTCAGTCTCTTACTAATCTGTACAGTGTGTGAGCGCGAGTTGAATTATGGTACATTATAATTTGGATCAAAAAATATTCCTGTCTGTGAAGAAAAAGTCCTTTAAAAGGTGTCGCAGTAAAGTAAATCACAAATATCCTGGAGCTTTACTGCCAGCTAAAACAAAGATTCCACGTTTAGTTAAAAAATTAAGAGAAACATGTAATCAGCCGTGGCTTGTGGCACCAGATAACCCGATTTAAACCTTTGTGACTTCTATCTTTGGGGAAAGCTTAAGGGAAAGATGTATGAAGGAAATCCTCACATGTCTGAAGAACTTGAAAACAAAATCTGTCAAGTAATAATGTCCATGGAAAGATGTGAAATCCAGCGTGTGTCTCGAAACATGTTTAAAAGATTTCAAATGTGCATTAGGCAAGATGGGCGATACTTCCAGCATCTTTTGTAAGGTAAGTTAATGAATTAAGTAATATTTATATGCTTTCACATACTTATACATGTATATGATACTTAATTATTTCTAAGTAGTTCCACAGTTGATAGCCGAACGATGTGGGAAGCTGGCAGCTCGTTTGCCGCATGCAGTTTCTTCGTTGTAGTGCTATATAGTAGCAGGTAGTGTTTCCCGGCGAACATCCTGTATTACAACTATTTGCCTAATTATTTGAATTTTGAAATAAAAGAAAACATAACCCCTACCAAGTGCAAATTCAATCTTTGTTATGAATGTCGTTATTTTTTTTTTTTTATGTATTAGCATATAGACTTAAAGTTTCTTTTCTCATATTTTTAGATCACCAAGACAATCCTATGGTGATGATGCCATAGCATATTCACAACTTCATCGTGATTCTGGTACTATCAAGTGCAAGGTGGGCCCAGAACACAAAATTCGTTTGAAATCTTATCCATTGAAATTCCGTTGTACTGCTAGTGGCAACCAGTGATTCATATTTTCTGCTCAGTGTTGGAGCAGAAGGGTTTGTCTGTGTGATGTGCCTTTTTGTTGTTCTGTGAGAGTCAACCAAAATTACAAGTCACAAATTCTAGTAAGACCCTTGATTAATTTGAGAAAAGCCCCAACATATCTCGGTTATTTTCGACTTGGCGATTCCGGCCGCCTGGCGACTGTGAACGTGACGTCATGGACACGTGACGTTCACGTACAGTCAATCGCGTATAAAAATATGTCACTAACGGGACTGCACGGGAAGTGTGTTATCGGACATCTGTGGCCCCTTACCAGCGGCCGCCTGCATCTGATGCACCTTCGGGATATCAGTTTATGTTGATATTGTACAGCTTAAATTATTGTGACCGAGCGTAGCGAGGGCACAATAGCCACAAAAATTGACTGTACGTGAACGTGACGTCACGATGACGACACGTTAACAGTCGCGAGGCAGCGGTATCGCCAACTCGAAAATAACCCATATCTCTTAGCCAAACACACAAACATCCTTCTTAACCAATACTACACATTACAAGAAAACAGAAGTAAAAGAACACAACAGAACTCATCCAGAACATAAAAGACACACACATCCCACACACAGCAACATTAGTATCATTTGATATTGAAAGCATGTATAGTAATATCCCAATAAAAGAAACAATTGAATTAATTCAGTCAAATCTTAAAAAATACAAAGCATTACCCACCAGCCACAAAGATGAAATCAAAAGCATACTTGAGCTATTAACTTCTCAAAATTATTTCAGTTTCAATAACAAATACTACCTGCAACATTAAGATCTTCCTATGCGATCACCTATTTCAGGAACTTTGGCCAATATTTTCATAGACCATATAGAAAATGAGATATGGAAAACCTGTTACCGCAGAAAGGATACAATATTATCTATTGGTCGAGATTTGTTGATGATGTAATATGCCTCAGACTTGCCCTATATCATTTGTACTTCGTACTATGTATGGTGCTAAGGGGCCAATAAATACAAATACAAAACAGCAAAGACAAATGGCTGTAATGGAAACATGCTTTGGAGAAAAAGCAAAGATTTGTGGTTACTATCCTGAAATCCACAAATGTAAATAGTAAGTGTAAATAATAAGAAAATGTATCAATTTAAAATTGTGTCAAACATCATATAATAAGTTTGTAAACCCAATGTAAATTTTAAAATAGATTCGTCACTGATGCTGCCTCGATGAGAGGCAAAACGCGTGCGGCAATAAAGCTACAAATACAGTTGCATTGGCGTCATTATCATTTAATTTACTGAGCAACTGTGGAAAAATAGCCTACAACAACACTGCATGTGATATACTGTTTGCGTGGGAATTTAAACGTTTAACATTTACACATGATTTTATGTCCTTATAAAGCTTTATTTAAGTAAAGTACTATTTCTTTTTAGGCTAAATATATCCACAAGGGACAATTTAAAACACTTTCTGAAAATTTGTCCGATCCCCTATAATCGTAGGTCATTTCTTCTGTCATTATTTGTAAAAAAAAAAAAAAATATGAATTACTATTTAGTAAAGAAACTGATGCCACTTTTTTTTGCAATTTTCTGTATTATTTGACGTATCTTCAGCGATCCATTTTTCTATAATTTTGGCAATCAATTTTTCTGTAACGTTGGCAATTTGTCGTATTTCTTAGCCAGTAATGATTTATTTGTGGCTAGCTGCACAACTGGAATCACAATATCTTATATGAACTTGTATCCATCTATCATATAAACTTTAAAAATGACAATATTTTGTTAGGAAATTATAAAGGAATGATAGGAATTGTAAACACCTCACTTACGACATGTACTCAAAGAAACTGCAAGTTTAACAGATCACACTTTATTCACACTAATAAATCTAAAAACACACACACAAAACAGCACAATATACACAATTTCCACCAACAACACACCAGACTATATGTTAACATCACAATACTTTTTTTTTCTCCCCAACATAAAACATATTTTATGAAACAAATAAAAAAATACACTTATCTTCTGACCACAAACTTCAAACTGCCCGCTAACACCATATCCTCTACAAACATTACTAAAAAACAGATTAGCAACAACAACAACATGAAAAACGTACTTGCTTTTAATCAATCTGAATGTGAAATGTAAACAGTTCAACAGAAGTGATGACAAAATTACCTGATTGAATGTGATTAACTAACTTTACCTCCAATTACCTCTAGATCATGCATAGTGGCTTGTTATTTGAAGACATGGCTTATCAGCTGACAAAAATTATAGAAATGTAACTGAGTAATCTACAATACCAAATATAAATGAAAATGTCAACAAATTAACAAAAAATTTGCCTGTACACAATTTACAAACCACTTACATTACAGAAAATTGGATCACTGAAGGTAAGGATGTCTGAAATAACAAAAATTCCAATTACAGTTACAGTTGCATTGGCATCTATATTAAATAACAATTCATTACAAGGCAGAGAGATTATACGTGCACACACTGAGACTCGCCACATGAATCGTGGAGTCTCTGTGTGTTCAACTATCTTTCCTTATTTTCATTGTCTAATAGTATTTCCATTGTAACCATTACTGTGAAGTAGCAAATGTTTTACAACATTAATTTAATTGTGATAGATCTCATGCTCTTGTGGCAATTTTCCTACATACTTATTTTCCCTATCACTATTAATTTTTATTGTAAGTTCTTTGAGTGAAATTTACCTAAGCATCTTACAAATTTTAATTTCAAACTCATTCAGCGTTTCTGATAAACTATACAGAACTTTCGTTTGTAATTTATTCAAATTGCTAAATCACCTACTCACAAAAGAAAATATTTTACCACTCCCTTATGCAAGTTTGTTGTTGGTGATGTTTCTTCCCTTCCATGCACTACTCCTCAT
Organism: Vandiemenella viatica; assembly: GCA_031002005.1. Classification (NCBI taxonomy): domain Eukaryota; kingdom Metazoa; phylum Arthropoda; class Insecta; order Orthoptera; family Morabidae; genus Vandiemenella; species Vandiemenella viatica. Next base: position 205,551,312 of record JARYHS010013630.1, on the reverse strand, counting down.
TCTTCTATAACTATCCTTCCAAGCACATTACCAATAAATACCTTGTAAACTCAAAGCACTCTCTTCACTCTTCTCCTTTTTTACAATGAATACCAATCTAGCTTCAGCTCCTTAATGATATCGGTTACCAATTGTGTTTGGCAGTAATTTCCACAAATAAATCTACCTGCCGTCCTTTGCAAGCAGTGGTCTGATAGTGTTGTGTAACCCCATACCCTTAAATTTCTGGTATATTCCCTCACCACCATCTCCAATTTATGGATTCTGAAACCTCTCCCTATCCAAGGCTCAACTAATTTTTCATTCAAATGTTATACCAAGACAGTAACACTTCAGGTACCTAGAAATGAATTCCTTCTTCCCCCCTCCCCCCCCCCTATAAACAAACAACTTTTCATTCTTTATCTGTGTACCTAACAAGCAGACTCTTCTTGACAATTATCTTCATTGCATGTTGACTAGTCAGCCAGATGTGAGGAGGTCACACAGCAATTGTTCAGTTTTACCATATTTGGATCCTATTGTCCAACATTATGTTATTTCGAAACAACCAAAGTTTTGACTGTAAATTATTAACAAAACCATTCATTAGAATGATGAATAGCAAAAGTCCCATTACACTACCTCTTCCATCTCTTCCTCAATTTAATGCTTTGTTTCTTTTTTTAATAAGTTCTGAAACTAACAAACTTTTTCATCTACTCAAAACAGTGTCAGATAAGGTAAAAAATATTTATGTCTCACTCTACCAACTGTCTTGGAATTATTACACTATCTGTTTACAGATACAGAAATAAATAAATGTCGTTTATGATTATAGGGTGTGGACGGAATAGCTTGAAAAGGCAAAGAGATTATTAGACTTGGAAAAGCAGTAGACTGATTGATACCCAAAGAGATGAGTAAAAATTAAAACACTGGTTTAAGTATATAGAGAACACAAACGTAGAGACATATGAAAAATTGAGAAAAACAAGAAGTGGGAGAAATTTTTCCTGAAACTTGGAGACACTAAAGGATATAAATAGCAGTTATACAAAACAGTTGAAAATAGCAAGACACACCAAGAATCAGTGAAAGCATTAGAAGACAAAAATGGAGTAGTGATAAGGAACACAGGAAATATTAGGGAAGAAATATTGATGCAGTGAATACATATGCCAGAGATTTAAAAGGACTTACTGAGACAGAAGCCACGCACATTGCAGAACCCCCTATAACATAGTCTGAAATGGAAGCTGCCTGGAAATCCACAACGAAAGGTAAATCAAGTGGTTACAATGAGGTTAACTTAGACATGACAAACGCAGCTGGTTGAATGGTTGCATAGGGTGTTCAATGCCATTTGGAAGGACAATATGATCCTACAGGATTGGTCTAAAGATGTAATAATGTCCATATTTAAAAAGGACAATAGAAAAAAAAATGTGGGAATTGTGGAATCACACTTCTGTCCCATGGATTGAACATCTTGTAAAAAGTGATTGAGAAAAGGTTATGAAGACACCTGGAAACATTATTAGAGGATGAACAACATGGTTTCAGACCAGGAAGAAGTACTACAGTAGTAGTAGTAGTAGTAGTAGTAGTTGTTATTGTTATTGTTGTTGTTGTTGTTGGTTGTTGTCGTTGTCGTTGTTGTTGTTGTGATGGTGGTGGTGGTGGTGGTTTTAGGGCGCGTTGACATTGAGGTCACTAGCGCCCTAATAATAACCAGCTATTTTTGTGGCTAAAATACCGTCTGCATGGTTGGCTGTAAAGGGGTCGATCATACAGACAGCAAATAAAATATATCACAAAGATGTAACTTGGCTGTAGAGGGGCCAAACAAATATACAAAGGAATATAAAACATTACATGTCTCTCTGGCTGCATAGTGGCCCGCGAGACATGAATTATAACTATATATATATATATATATATATATTTATAAAAGAACAATACACATGAATGGGAGGCTGTATAGAGGCCACCCATCCATCTTAAAATTAGGCCGATCTGCCTAAAATTTTAGGTATCAGACCGGCTAATACACAAAACGTTAAAACATTGGCTACATTGCTGGTATCGTTATTTAAAATCAGGGACATATTGTTGGCCAGGCCAACGTCTGCCCTGAAGTCTATAAACAATACACAATCTATCTAAATGTGGCGAACCATCAGTGGTACGCCACAGGTATCACATTCGGGTGGGTCCTCGCAGCAGAAAAGAAAGCTATGCATCAGAAAAAGGTGCCCTATATGGAGGCGAGAAAGGAGAACCTCATCCCTCCTCACCTGCTGGAAGGAGCTGCTCAATGGCTGAACGGTCGGTTTGGCCAGCCGGAGCTTATTATGCTCTACCTCCAGCCACTGCCTCTGCCAAATGTCAAAAACAAATCTTTTCCCAACCAAGGCAAGGTTAGACTTTGGGACCTGATCAAAGTCAATTCTGACCTTGTTGCAGGCTAGCTTGGCCACTTCATCAGCTGCCTTGTTCCCCAATTCCCACATGACCAAGTACCCATCAGAATATGACTTCCTTTCCAGAAGATTGGAGGGATCGGAGGGTGTCCTGAATATCTTGGACAAGACGATCTGCTGGGTATCTGCTTCCCAAGGCCTGGATACAGCTGAGGAAATCACAACATATGATGTACTCTGTGCCGCAACTTACTTTCATATGCTGGAGTGACTTCAACAAAGCATAACACACTGCAGTGTATATGCTGCAACAGCTATTCACTTTGTAATTATAAGTAGCTTGAGGGACACTACGGAGCAGCCAAACCCTGTTAGCCTGCTCAGACCCATCCGTATATACTGCGGTGAAATCGCTAAACTAATTTAAAACATCGCTAAAAATTCGGATAAAAACATTGTCAGCGGTACACAGCTTGTTGTCGCGACAGTTCTAAAATTGTTCTGGGCCTCTTTAAAAGCCAGGTAGGAGATTTACTCCAACCCAGGTGAAAAAAAGAGGGGAGCTCAAACCCATATTCTTCTAATATAGCCTTTGTGCAGTAACCGAACAGTTTGGTTGCTCTTTGGCGATTGGTATAAAGCCGTTCAAGTTAGGATGGATTACCAAATTGTACACAGGACTGCCAGGAGCTGTGGCAACATGTATATAGTGTCGCACCATGAGAAGATGCTGGCGGATGGAAGGCGGTGGCTCGCCAGACTCGGCACAAATGCTGGGTATCGGGCTGGTATGGTATGCACCTATGGCGAGACAAATTCCTGCATGGTGCACACTATCAAGTATTTGGAGATAACTTTCCTGTGCCGAACGATATACAATGCAACTGTACTCCAACTACGATCACATAAAGGCTTAATAAAATTGTAGTAGACAGGAGCGGTCAGCACCCCATGACCTGCCACACAGATATTTTAAAACATTAAGGGCTTTGAGGGCTCTGGCTTTAACATCCTCAAGATGTGGCAGCCAATTAAGCCTACTGTCTAAAATGAGGCCCAGAAATCTAATCGTTTCCCTAAAACTTAAAACGGTGTTCCTCTAGGTGAGATGACGTTCTGCTAAAAGACACCTACTGTGGATAAAAAGTACACACCAGGTTTTCTCAGCAGAGAAATGGAAGCCATTGTGTAATTACCATTCATCCAGCCTGTACAACGTGAGCTACAGCTGCCGCTCAGCGCTTCTCAGGCTAGACGGTGCACAAAAAATTAAGAAATCGTCAGCGTATAAGGAGTACCCGATAGGCCTCCTTGTCAACAGTTGAAATACTATTAATCAATATGGCGAAAAGAGTCACACTTAAAACTGAACCTTGTGGAACACCATTTTCCTGAATAAATAGGTCTGAAACTTCTCTACTGACTCGGTACCGGAAGCAACGGCATGATAAAAATTATTTTAAAAATCAGGGAAGATTTCCCCTGAAACCCCATTCTTGTAATTGTTTTAAAATAACATGCCGCCAGGTAGTATCGTATGCATCTTTGATGTCAAAAAATAGACCCACAAAGTGTTGGCTGTGGATGAATGTGTCCTGTATTGACGCTTCCAGTAGGACCAGGTTATCCATGGTAGAATGGAACTTCCTGAATCCACTCTGAAAACGACTCGGCAGTTTATGGGACTCGAGACACTAGATGAGGCAGCGGTTGACCATCAGCTCTAGTGTCTTCTCAACGCAGATCATTAAGGCGATGTTAGGATAGCTACCTGGCAACAACTTATCTTTTCCTGGTTCTAAAATTGGGATTAACGTCGATTCTTTTCATGAGTCGGGAAAGTGTCCTCCGGTCAAAATATCATTAAAAATACCCAGGAGGTACTCTTTAGCATCTTTGTTAAGATGCCTCAGCAACTAGTACTGGATCAGGTTGGGCCCTGGCGCAGTGTCTTTGGCACTGTTTAGAGCAGAGTCCAGCTCCCAAGATGAAAATGGGCTATTGTAGTCCTGCAATTCCGACGATTCGAAGCTAAAGACTTACCTTTCGGCAGATATTCTTCATTGCTGGACCTGTTGGTCCAATCTGGCAGACGAAGTGATGGCAGCGAAGTGTTCTGCCATCAGCTGCGCTATGCTTCTCTCGTCGGTAACTACATGCCCCCAATCCAGTATTCCAGATACTGGTGGTCGTGAGTACCTCCCGGATATACGGCGGATAGACTCCCATACCTTTCATGACGTTGTGGAATAATTAATGGTGCTCACAAAGGTCCGCCATGACTTCCTTTTGTTCTCCTTAATCACACGATGCACATTAGCTCTAGCAACCCTGAACGCTGCAAGATTGTCGGGTGTCGGATGCAACTTGAACCGAGGCAAGGCCCATCTGCGACTCTGAATAGCGGAATGACAAGCCCTGTTCCACCATGGGACAGGCATTCTATGCAGCGTTCCAGAGCTGCTGGGCATGGAAATATCAGCTGCCCGGTGAATCACATCTGTAAGATGTTTCACCTTCTCCTTGGTGTTCTGGTGCTGTTTGAGAATAACTGACTGGCTGTAGAGTTTCCAGTCAGCTCTGCTGATATTCCATTTCTGTGTCGTAGTTCTTTCTCCCTGTTTGCACTCAACATGTAACCAAATCGGAAAGTGGTCACTTCCATGGAGGTCACGATCCACCTCCCAATGCATGGAGTCTGCAATCGATGGAGAGCAAAGAGATCAATGGCAGAGGACGAACCAGAAGCAGTAGTGAAGTGAGTCATCTGACCGGTATTTAGGATGCACAAATCCTCCTGCTCCAATAATCTACAAATCTCTCGACCTCTCGGGCAGTTGGTGGTCGAACCCCACAATGCATTGTGTGCGTTTAAGTCTTCCAATAGGAGAAAAGGCCAAGAGAGTTGCCGAGTGATGTCAGCCAGATGACCGCAATCAACTGGTAAGCACGGTGATAGAAATAAGGAGAAAACAGTTAGTTGGACTGGTCCATTTATTTTAACCGCTACTGTTTGTAAGGGGGAGGTGAGAGTGACAGGTGTTGAGTTTACAGTGTTCCATACAAATACAGCCACTCCCCCTTTCGCTTGATCACCCTCGGTATCATCCTTTCAGTAAACGTCAAAACTTCTTAGCAGAGGTTAATGTGTTGGTCTGAAATATGTCTCTTGGAGACAGAGATTCAAAGGATCAAACCGTACTAAGAGTTGTAACACCTCTTTGTGAGCCATAAAACCATTAATGTTCCATTGGAGAATGGGAACCATCCTACCTGTTTAGTCTAACTCGCCCCAGTTCACTGTCTGCTGAGGAATGGGACTGGACTCATCCACCAGCATTTCAGTTTCTTCTGGCTCCGAAGGGACAAACATCTCCAACTCAGTAGACTCCTCTAACACCTGCCTGTTCTTCTTCTTTTTCGCCCATTTCCCTTCTTCTCCCAACTACTAGGTAGTTTTGGTAGGGGAACAAGAGGGAGATTTGACAAACTGAGTCGGGTCTATGTGCTGAAACTTCGGTCCCCGGATCTTCTGGTTTCCTCCATTCTCAGTTGTAGCTGATGGTGATGCTACTGCTGTCAAATTGCAGGTCGCAGACGTATTACTACCGATGACCGTGGTCTTAGTTGACCTGAGCAGATTTTGCACTGCTTGTGCACCGATATGAGCACGTTGTGCTTGTGCTCATGTCGGCAATGGACGTCTGCGTAGCAACACTTTGTTTCCTGATGGGAGCTGAAGCCATCTTAGCAAAACTTGTTCAAAAAATTGGAGTGACAAGTTATTTAGCCTTCTTTTTAGCTTCCCCATTGGGAATCCGCTCTTTGGACTTCAGCTCCTGTATCTTGCGCTCTTCAATATACACATGACATTTCCCACTCCAGGTCGGGTGCGATCCGGAGCAGTTGACGCATACCTGTGGTAGCGTACAACTGACACCCGGCTCATGTGCCCCCTTGCCGCACTTCCCACAGGTGGTGCTGCCCATATATGATGCCGTCGTATGCCCGAACCCCTGACACTGAAAACAGCGCATCGGGTCCGGAGCATACGTGAAGACATTCACGTTTAGATATTCGGCCTTAATATTCTTGGGCAATACTGGTGTGTCAAACTTCAGAACGAAGGTGGCAGTCTTTTCAATACTGCCATTCACCCTTCGTGTGATCTGATGTACCTCGACCACTTTCTCTGTTTTCCACTCCTTCAGAAGCTCTTCTGTCCCTAAATCCATGACTTCACTGGAATTTAGGGCAAACTCCATGATCTTCTGACAATTAAGCAGTTGGGTAGACTGCTTACTGGTGGTTGTTTCCAGCAGCAGTGTCCCATTCCTCAGATTTTTAACCGAATTTAAAGTTCCCACAAGACCTTCTAAACACTTTGAAATGTAAAATGGTGAAACTTTTTCAAAATTTACTTCAAGCCTTTCCATTACAATAAAAGCTTTAGCAAGCGAACAAGCTTTTCCATTACATTCACTTTCTGAAGAGCGCGCGGGAGGGGGAGGGGGGGGGGCTATCAACCCTCACCAGCTTCTTTGAACCGGGTGTATTTATATTATCCTGCAGCACACCCATACTGCAGGTTTTTATTTTATTGGATTTGAGAGCTTTCATTTTGTTCCCATGAGTATTGCAGTATAAATGAAAATGATAATACAACAAGGGTGTGCAGGTGCCCCTGAAGTTGAACGCTAGCCCATTCACTTCCTCGGCACGTGTCTGACCTTGAGGTTGAGGGTTTTTTTTTTTTTAATAGAGGTTTGTACCATCCTCATGATCTGGGTGGTGAAGCCAAGATCCCCATTCTTCTAAGTACAAAACGTTCCACTGACACGCCTTTTGGTGGTTGTTGAAGCATGGTAGGAGTTTACAGTGTGGGAAACTTGCGGCGCTCACAAGTTTCCAGCTCGTGAACCACGGTTTCACCAAACCCATACCTGGCACTTGCGTACCAGGCCCCTGAGGGAAAGAAGTACTTGATATTTGCAGGAAGAATGCTCACTGCCCTTTTCTAGATGTTTTTCAAAGGAATCATCATGGCCTTTCTTGATGCTGAAAAAGCTTATGATAGCATTGCTGGGTCAAAAATTTGGGATTGCCAAGAAAGAAAAATGTATCAAGATTAAAATGCTGTATGAAAGCAGAAAAGTCTCTGTGAATAGGCAATGGAGAATACAAGTGGTGGGTGAACAGCCTCGCATTCGGGAGGACACCAGTTAGAATCCCCATCCAGGCATCCAGAATTGGGTTTTCCATGGTTTCCCCAAATCACTCCAGGCGAATGCCGGGATGCTTCCTACAAAAGACCTTGGCTGAATTCCTTCCCGTTCCTTGTCCCCAGTCCCATCCCACCACTAATGACTTCAATGTCAACGAGGCATAAAGCCATAAAAAAAGGGCAAATGGTTTGAGACAATAAGAGTAGTACAACATGGCAGTTCTTTGACACCTGTACTCTTCATTGCTGTGATGGATGGCATCTTTAAGAAATTCACAGAAGTGCATGGAAAAGAAATAAAAGCCCTATTCTTTGCTGATGTCATGATTTGGGGTGAAAGTGCATAAGAGATGCAGGAGAAGTTGGAGGCTTTGTAACCAGCTGTTTGAGGAGTATGGACTGAAAATCAGCCAGAGTAAGACGTTAGTGATGGCAAAAGGTACTTTTAATGTGAATATTTACTTTAAAAAATCAACCAATCCAAAATGTTGACCAATTACAATATCTTGGCAGTACTCTGAGTAAAGACAACATGAGTAAATGTGAGGTTACAAAACAGAATCAATAATGGAGCAGTCTTTTATAACCAAGTAAGAACTCTATTGTGGGACAACAAAGTGCCGAGAAATTGCAAACATACACCTATTACATCCCCATCCTGATTTACACACTAGAAATATTTACCCTATCCAGAAGAGATGAGATTAGACTTCAAGCCTCTGAAATGAAGTTTGTGCATACCATGTTTCAAAGGACAAAGTAAGGAATGAAATCAACCGTGCAGAAGCTGGTATAAACATCAGTGTGGTAAAATCCTTACACTGATCTCGCTTGAGGTGGTACAGACATGTTTGAAGGATGGAGAAAAAAAGAAAAGTAAAGGCCCACTTTAATAAGAAACTCAAAGGGAAAAAGATGAGAGGGAAGGCCCAAAATGAAATGGGCAGGTCAAATCAACTTTTTACTTTTTTTTTACTTATTGCTTGACACCTTGTCGATGGCTAACATCATTAGAGGCAGGATGGGATTGAAACCAGGAATGGGAAGGAATTCAGCCATGGCCTTTTTGAAGGACTGGAGTGATTTGGGGAAACCATGGAAAACCCAAATCTGGATGCCTGGATGGGGATTCGAACCTGCGTCCTCCCGAATGCGAGGCCAGAACATTAATCGTTCACCCACCATGCTCGGTGGAGATCAAATCAAGAATGATCTGAAAGACAAAGGACTTGATTGGAGGACTATTCTTGCACATCAGCTATCCATGGACAAGAAGAAGTGGAGAGTGCTCATGACAAGCAGCCAGGAGGCTGAAGAGTGTTGAGGATGGTAATCTCAATTAGGCAGGACATATAGGGCAGGCGGTAGAAAGATGATCCATCATTAAATTGAGAGTGTGATGATGGAATGTACCAGAGAACTGAAAGGCTTGGGTTACAAAGCTTTGGTTAGATCATTGCTTGAATATACCAGGTGTGTAAATATGAAACCGGAATTTGCCGATAGATGGCTCTAGCTATCAATGCAGATACCGTCAAGATTGCATCATTTTCACCATTTTCTTTTTTTGACAGCTGACAGAAATTTTCAACTCACAATAATACAAGTTTCATACAACATTGTAATTTCAATAATGTTGAACATGTTGAGATTTGAGCCTACAAACTTTGATTTTGAGACATCGTTGATTTTCTGTAACCGTTTAAAGAAAACTGCTGCAGAATCCCATCGAATGCTTGTCAAAGCTTACACTGAGTGTGCTCTCTGTAGATTGCAGTGTTTTGAGTGGTTTGAAAAATTCAGTAGTGGTTATTTTGATGTGAGAAATGAAGACCGTGATAAACATCTGAAGAAGTTTGAGACAGCAAGTTGCAAGCATTATTGGATGAGGATGATGTTCAAACACAACAACTTGCAGATCAATTAAAGGTATCATGGAAAGCTGTCTCCATACGTTTAAAAGTGATTGGAAAGATCCAGAAGATGAAATGAATCAAAGACAGCAAGAAAAATGAAAAATCACTTGTGAGATGCTGCTTGCCAGGTATAAAAGAAAGTCATTTTTCCATCGAATTGTGACAGGTGATATATTTCGATTGTGGATATTTTTTGAGAGCTGTAAGCATAAACGATCATGGGTAATTCCGGGTGAACATCAACTTCAAGGCCAAATCTCTACGGAAATAAGACAATGCTCTGTGTTTGGCTGGATCAATATGGTGTGACCTGTTACAAGCTTCTGAAAACCTGGTGAAACTTAATACTGAACGTTATCAACAGCAAATGATCAATTTGAATCAAGAATTGTGCAAAAAATGACCAGAATTCCAGAAAAGGCAACACAAAGCGATTTTGCTTCATGAAAATGTACCATCACATACAGCAAATGATTGAGGCACTTAGTTGGGAGACACTGATGCATACTGCTTCCTCACCTGACTTAGCTCCGTCCCATTGCTATCTCTTTACATTGATGAGACATGCACCCACTGAGCAGTGCTTCAATTCTTATTAAATTTTCAAAAATGGCGTGACGACTGGTTTGCGTCAAAAGAGCAAAAATTTGTTTGGTGTGGCATTCATAAATTACGAGAGAAATGGGAAAAATGTATAACTAGCAAAGGACAATATATAAAATAAGGTACTTTGTATCATTTTCATACAGCAAATGTGCAGTTTTTATGGAAAAATTCTGGTTTCATATTTACACACCTTGTAGTAGTGTGTTATGGAACTCAGTTCAGGTATCAAATACAGGAATTGGAGTGAGTACAAAGGATAGCAGCTAGATTCTCTCTGGAAATTAACACATAACATAATTACTAAATGTATGGAAAGGACAGATAAAATGCACCCAACACTCACCAAAGTTGAAGGGAGGAGAGCAGCAGCAACACAAAACACACAAACAAAGAAAATACAATAATTCGGGTAAAACACCCATCACTGGCCAGCACAATAGATTCATATATATTTATGGACCTTATTTCAAAAATTTTCAATTATATTTTTATTTATATTTTTCATTACTATTATTTTTTCATTGATTATTATTATTTCCCATTTTAATCTTTATGATTTATACTCCCGGTTATATTATCGTTGCTCCTCCCACCACCTTTGATAGTCTATTTCATTCTATGAGTGGCAGCGTCAAACGCAAGGCTTGCGCAAGCCCAGCCACTTACTTCTGTTTACGTGAGAAAGGGTTTTATCCGAAATATTGCATTTTCTTTGTTTGCTTGTTTTGTGTTGTTTCCTACAACTTTGGCAAGTGTTGGGTGTATTTTACCTGTCCTTTCCATACAAATATTGCCTTGCAGCAGTTCTTTCTGTTCATTGTTACCAATATAATTACTAAATGATGTGGTAAAAGGAGCTGGATTGGGTTTCCTTGGAACACAGGAGTAGGTTAAAAAAGGGTGCTTGAAGTATTGACAACGCTTGGGAAATACATTGGCAGAAGAACTAACAGATATGCTTGGAAGGGGAAACATTACCATCACCGCAAGCTGGTACTTTATTTCAGGCATACGGGAGTGGATTTTTTTATGTAAGCGAATCAAGGATTGGAATAAAATTAAAAAGAAAAGTATTGAATCATATGGCAAAAACACTGAAAGAATTAAAAATTAAAATTTGCAAAAGGTCATAAGTAGACGGTTGTGAGAAAGGAGAAAAATAGTTGTGTAGGTAGTTTACCACCAATGTGTGTCCTCCATCTCAAATACATTAAATAGACAAAAACTTGGTCTCCTATACATATTTCATCAGTAACGTCTTGCATATTGCCCACTAACTGAGATTTTCATTAATACCCTGCTGATTTCCAAACCAGTTTCTTTCATCACAAACATTTGTAACATGGTTGTCTATAATTTGCTCCATAAATTTTCCTACCACTTATGTCATACCAATTGGCCTGTAATTTTCAACACTACTTGCTACCCCTCCTTTATGGACCAGCATTACTGCCATTTTCCAGTATTCTGGTAAGCAGCAAGTCACTGGACGCAATCCAAATAATATTTCAAGGCAAGGTTTAATATTATGTCATGTTATCTTTAATACATCCATAGTTATAATACCTGCACCGGCCACTTTAAACTTCCTGAGGACCTATTTAAATTTTTTTTAGCCTCCTTATATTTTCTTATTATATGGAAAACACCACCTCTCTTTTAAGACCTTCCACTTGGATGATAGTTTCATGATACTAGTAGCTTAATACATCTGTGTTTCTCAAATCCTCAGTAACTACTACTTCATTCATCTTTGGATCAAGCAAGCATATTTGTTCTGTATTAACACACTGGCAGAGTTCCCCACATTGCCCAGTATGATCTAGGTTGATATAAGAGGTCAGTTTTTTGCACTTGTGAATTAAATTTCATGTCAGTCGCTCCATTTTTCTATATGGCCCGTTAGCCATGATATCAGGAACACGTGTATGAAGTTTCATCATAATAACCACAGCTATTTGTGCAGCAATAGAAACAATGTTTTTTTTTCCAGAAAATGTGGTAAAGACAGAATTGCTCATCAATAAATTACAAAAAAATAACACTATGTCAACACTAAAAGTTTTAAACAGTTCAATTTCATGTTCAAAGCCACCAGATATGCATTACTTACTAAAAACAGCGATTTTAATTCACTTCCAAGCATCAGAGATTGTAGCTGTGCGGCCTCAGTTAGTAACTTCAAGAAACAAAGAAGATATCAGAAGGTTTTTTCATTATATTATTAAAATTAATATTTTTCACTTTACATGGTTTCCTCTTCGCTTTCAATATAGCCGTGTATGGGGTTCAAAGACTAAAAACCAAAATTTAAGAAAGTAAAAGTTACATGCGATAATATGGCTGCTATTATTTTTTTACGATATATGACATATGGATCGTATTTCATTTTGTTTCAGGCTGTACGTTCATATTTTCATTTACCGCTCTGGCGTTATGTTACATAGAAGCATAAGACATACCAAACAATTCTAATCTATAAGCAGTGAAACCCACATCAAAATCTACACATTAGTTTGAGTTTTTCTGGTAGAAATATACCCGGTTTTGTTTTATAGATATAGCTAATATCATTTCATGTAAGAAAGCAACCAAAATAACAGATTATCATTAGAGGCAGGGGAGGACTGAGGGCAGGGAACAGGAAGACAACACTACATCAGGAAGGAATTTAGTGTGACTTTTTTGTGGAAACTATTCTGCCTTTTAATCTGAGAAACTGTACTCTGGATGATGGAGACAAATAGGCCCAAGGTTTAACCACTCACTTTCCAGGCTCAGTTATAGACAAGTTAACTTTCTAATTTTAAACACACAACTACAAATAATGTTAATTATTTAACCTCATTTTAGACAGAGATTGATATTTAAGTTCCATCTTATTCTGTTAAATTATTAAAATTGTATTAAGTAATTTGCTGAAGAACACTAATTTTCATTTACCAACATTTTATTGGTTCACAAATATTTTTTAGCTTACTACTTTATGTTTTTACAAACTCCTTTCTCCAATATGTCTTAGATATGAGCCTAATTTCCTTCAAAAAGTTCTTCCACCCCAACAAAACAACCAATCTTCTAACAAGTCAAACTTTTTTCAGTTTTTCACTGTTTACCAAGCACTTTGATAAGGCAGAGTCAACAATCATGCACATCTTGGCAGTGTGTTAGTTGTTAGTCTAACAACTTCTTATGACTAGTATTTCATTCAATCTTCTATTTCTGTCACAAAAAAACTTAGAACTGACACATTGTAACATATTTATAAGCTTGCTAAAAAAACATTTTTAACTTGCTAGTCCCTGTAGGAACATGATTTATAATTTGATTTCAAGGTTACCCATGAAGAAGTCAGAAATTTCAGATAATGTAGTTTTCCAACCTTAACAGATTTTGTTGCATTCATTTCCACTCACCATAAGGATCATTTTAAAGTGAATTCATTACACTCGGAAAATTTTAGTTTAAGAGATATTTGATTTGTTTATGCTCCTCAAGCCATGTGCTTGGTTAGAACTAAACCCAAAATTTTAAATAACTTGGAATCGCGTAAAGTTACAGCTGATCTTTTATCGTCAGTTATAGTCAGCATCATGTGGCATATTTTGAATATAAAGTCAAGCAATTAGGTAAGTATAATTAGGATGTTTAATTAAGAAAAAATCTAAACTAAAAGAGAAACAAAATATTTATATCAGAAGATAGTGCAGAGTAACAGGATTGTTTATATATATATATATATTCCTACAGAAAGCTTGATGGATCTATGAGATAAATGAGATTTTGAGAATGGTTTGTTGTCATTGTAGTAATTGTAAAGGAAAACAGTCAGATTTGATGACATAAGAGTCTTCAAGGTTAATCCTATAGAAATGTTTCTAAAGACTAAATTAAGTTAGAATAGATATGAGAAAATACCAAGAAGCTTATGTTGTAATTACAAATTATTAAATACTCTTCAAGGTATTAATTTTTGAAGGTTTTTGCCGACATCACTAGGTGACAATTTCGTAGTGTGAGCCGCAGCCTTGACAGAGTTTTGGGGCAGTCTACAAGCAGATGTGGTAGCGTTAGGCTCGTGTAACACACTGAGCAAATGACTCCATGTGTTGTTAACATTTCCCTATAATGTAGTTGTAATTCTTTCATCATAGTATGATGAGAGTTTATTTTCGCTCGTGAATGTGCTTAATCTGTTAATCTGTGATGGAGAAGAGGTCTGATTTGCCATTTAAATCTGGTACTGATACTGTAAGGTGAAACTTTGGAAAGAATATACTTTTGAGCGACTTTCAAACTGTGTACTGATAGTTTATTTCAAATCCCCTTTCACATTTAAAGCTTCACATCAAGCATCTGGTGGTGTTTAATTTAAACATTTAATGGTGCCAGAGGGCTAACGGTTGAACTTTAACTATCTCTCATTAACAGCTGGAGCATTGTTTCAGCCAACCCCTGAAATAAAGTCATTGTTTCACAGCATTTCAACTTTTTTTTATCTTAATGAGTCTTCGAATTGTTTCTTGCAAATAGGCCATCGGTAGTCAACCTATTTATAACTACTGCCCACTTTTGTACCTCTTTTCTAACTGCCCCCTTTTTTAAATTTATCAAGCAGAGCTACAGCAAGTTAATGCATACACTAATAATAATAATTACTTACAACATTTTTATGTCAGACTTTTGCTAATATGTAGTTATACTTTGCATGGATAGAAGCATAAAGTCTGATGAAACTACATTTAATTAAATTATTACTGAGATTCCTGATGCTGAGGTTGTGAAACTAAATGCTGGATAACTAGCTCAATTTTTGTAAGGAAATATTTTTAAATAATGCTATGAATTTTTTTTAAAAATCAGTTAAATTAAAAAAATAAATTAAAGTGCTTATCATCAGACAAAATCTCTACTGCCCACTAAGAAAGCTGGAATACCCACTAGTGGGTGGCAGGGACCAGTTCGACTACCACTGAACTAGTCTAAAAATACACATATTCTGCAATCTTGATGGAGATTCACGTAACTATTACAAGCATAAAACTTGAGTGAAAAAGTTTATAGGCATGTAAAAATCAAAAATTACTTCAATACATAGTAAAATACCAAACACAAATTACCACATTTTGAATCCAACAAAACCTCACAGTACAGTAACACAGATTGGAAGTAGCAAATAAATTTGTCAGAAACTAATGCTGTGATTTGATTTCCCACAGTGATGTTTCAAATTAATAGCCACAAGTGCTTGAAAAGTTAGTAACATTATTTAACCATTTTTATTAACACTAGAGGTAAATTATTTTTTTATGATAAGTTCAATGAACAAATAGCATCAGTTTTGTTAGTCTCTTGTCACTGTGACTCATGTTTACCACATCACTTGTATTTTTGTTTCCAGTCTTCTAGTTAATCAAAATTTCAAACCAAAATTTCTATAGAAAAGTCTAATTTTTTACTGTCACAGTTGAAGGCAGCACATCCGTAGCAACAAAGAAGTGATGAATGTACATACACAATGTTTTGCATGTCTCCATAATCAATTGGCTTGTAATATATTTTTTTATGTTCAAATAACACAGTAAAAATACCATCTTCTTTGGATAAATCTACAAATTTAATAGACAGCTAGATACTGGAAACCTTATTCCATGCATTAATGAAGATCCTGTATTTAAGAGCCTTGGTCTATAAATTCCTTTTATTCTGCAGTTGCACACTCATTCTAACAATGTACTTGGCTTATTGTTGATTCAAAAAAATTTCTCAATACATCAAAGCATAAGTATTTACTTTAAATTTCTTTAGTGTGTGTGTAATATTGCTAAATACATTTTCTGACATAAAGCAATACACAATTTGTAGAATAAATTTCATGGTAGTTCTGCAGGTTACTAAAAATTCAATATCTACGGAATTCTTGAATTCAGTTAACATTATTTTCAGTATTAACAAATTAACAAATTGAAAAAGACTTCTGATGGAATCATCCCATTATCAGAATGTGTTGTCTCATAACCAAACCTTCACACAAATTAGGAAAATCATGCATGCTGCAAATAGCATCTGGACTTGACCATCCAATATCCATCTACAGTGCTGTTAATCTCTTAGAATTTCAGATGCATTCTTTTTCCATGCATAAAATGAGATTGCAAGGATTGGAAATAATGTAATGCTCCCATAAGAGTAAATGAGTAGCCATTACAATATTTAATTGCATTTATTTTTATCAAAAAATATGTTTCATACCCTCATTTAGCATTATTGTAATGACAATGAGTAATGCATATCATTCTTAATGACATTCCTTTTGATGGAAAACTAATAAAAATTGAGATTTCTGTTGAATGAAATATTTAGCAATTTAATGTAGTTGTTTTGTATCCATTTCAAAAACAAGAAAATCAAAATTTGATTTTTTTTTCAGACGAAACATGATAATCATTAAAATTATTTTGTCATAAATTAATTGTTTGTGGTTTTATTATTAAAAGTAGTGCACATATAACCTGAACTGGCAGGATAGAGTCTTTGAAAGTAATAGATACCTACACCTTGCATAGTCGATATTAATTTCACCATAGCAGCATTATTTTAATACTCAAGTTCTCTCTCTCTCTTTCTCTCTCGCTTTTTTACATTTGCTAAATTGTAAAGAGAATACTTTTAATAACTGGCCTCAAATTTGCTGTATATTTGTCTTTAGCAAACAAAGATTATTGTAACACAAAAATAAAATGGTAACTCTCATGCATGTAGCCCATGCCTATATTTACAGAAAAATAGGAGCAGATGGTGGTAATGTGTTAAAATATTGATTTTTCAAATATTGTAAACATCAATTAAGTCAGAGAGACAAATGTTATGAAAATTTTGTGCTCTATTTCCCCAATTCTCGTAACGCATGACAAACATGCAGGAATGGAACACTACTTTCCTCTAAAACAAACAATAATTTTTTCCAGTATGATTTATCAATAAACTTCCTTAGCGAACAAAGAAGACAAGGAGTTATAACGTTCCCATTGGTACATCTTGCAAATCAAGCAGCCTTCTATTATTTATTCAAGCATTTCGCTGTTTCTAGTCAACATAGATGCACAAAATTTACTGCAAACCTTCACAAATTAAACGATGTGTCTTGAGAATTTTTCATTTGATCATGTTTTTAACTAATTATAAACACATGCAACACCCACCTTGTAGAGATTTTCTTCATACTTTTCTGTTAAGATGTTTTGTATTCACTTTTTACAATTTATTGTTTTACATTCTTCCATCTGATAAATTATTGCTTCATAAGTTACACATCCTGAGTATGTATGATAACATTGTAATTAAATTCAGAAAGCTGACTTTTCTTTACTGTTAAAAACAAAGAAGAATCCATGTAATCTTCTAAAACCTGAAATGATTTTTGTGTTAATGACAATCATTTACTACAGTCACATAAATCACAGCAGTGTGTTAATTTTTACATTTAAAAACAAATACATTCAAATAAAAAATGGTCACAGCCACACGATTTGTCGTGTTTAAGGTGAATTTGCCAATGGTGGCTAGTGCACCAGTCTGCCCTCTCCTTTCCCCTAGATTAACAATGTTTACAACTCATGTCTCATAATTTAATGCCAAGTCTTGTCGTGCAGAACTCAAAAGTGATTGGTCATTTTTAGCCAAAGTCCAAGTATAGTAACCAGTTAGATGGTATGAAGATTTAGAATGAATCTAGAGTTACTGTAAGACACATAATAGCATAGTTCAGATTTTAAAATCATATACTTTAAATATTCATATAACCATGGGCAAGTCTTTAATTTAACAAGCACTAAAAATAAAATCTTGTAAAGTAATTTGACAATCACCTGAAACAAATCATGGTGGCAGAATAACACATGTAGACAACATCCACCTCACTAGTTTTAGAGTTCCAGTAATCCGCATCTCACAGGATTCATTGGAAACATGTAAACTCTCTAGGTAGGTATCACAGACATAGAATCATATTTTTATATTTGTCTTTGCACTCTTAAACACCTTTTGAATTGGTACTATTTGTTTGAGTGATAACTTATTTTTTTAATCAAATTGCTCCTGACATAGAGACATTCTTTTCATTTTCATAATTATCACAAGAAATAATTACTTTAATTATAATGATTAAAAAATCACACTTGCTACAACTCTATACAATATTAGTTCTTGAAAATATCCTCCATTACAAGAACATATACATAATTGACTCCTGTTATAGGTCTTCATAATTCTGGACAATATTTCACAAAAAGTTTTGCAATATACGAACATATTACCATGTGGAATATGGTGTGCCAAGAAGAGATTAAAGGTCTAAGCAATGAAAAGTTAAACCTGTCTGTCATAACAGCTGCCTCCATGCTATGAAACCATATTTCAATCAAACTCTTCTGATTTTGGGAAAATGGAGGTTTGCCTAACATACATTAGAATTTTATATTCATTGACACAAAATGCCCACACAACCATCATCAGATTACTCTGAGGGATGGTTGGCACCTGCAGTGACACCATTTCCTACATCAGTGGTGCGCAACCTTTTCCTACTTGCGGCACACCATAAGGTTATCCGTAAGAAAAGGGTCATCACTACACTTTTTTATGGGGTATACAGCTCCCTAACACGTAAAAAAATGATAGCTAAAAACAGCGGTTGCATCAAATTAATAATCAAGCACTTTTATTTACTATTAAAGTAAATAATTGTACACATACCTTCAATGTGGAACTTTTGCCTACTCATTTGTACACAGGAGGCTGATCCATGGAGAATTCGTCGACAATTCAAGCCTCATTTCTTCACTGGTGTATTTGAATCTTTCCTTCTTGGATGTTTTAATCTTGGTCAACATCGAAAAGCCCAATTCACATAAATAAGTAGTTTGAAATAACACATTAACTGCCATGTCAGAGATCTGGATATTCATTCCTTATTGTTAGCCAAAATGTATCTAAAGTAACTTCAAGAAGTTTTAATTTCAAAGTTCTATTAGCTTTTAAATCTGCGAGTTCCTCTTGAATTTTAAGTCCTCCACCATTTTATTACCATCAACAAATGACCATACAGTCGGGAACATCACACACGACCCATTTTTAATCCTCTGTAACCACAAATCCAGCTTATTCTCAAATCCTTTAATCTTATCCATACTAATAAGAATATTTTAGTTCCTGCCTTGCATTTTGATGTTCAGCTCATTCAAGTGTATGAAAATGTCGGAAAGATATGCCACCTTATATACCCATTCACAATCTGCGAACTTATGTCTCTCAACAATCAAATATTTACATTAACATTTTTCTCATGACAGCCAGCATACTTCTGCATGTCGCAGGAGTGTAGTGTTTTCTGAACCCATTTCCTGACATAAAACTGAAAAAGCCGCAAATTTAGGGGCCGTGATTTTCGAAGTTTGTGACTTTTACTACTTCATCGAGCACATCTTTCAGAGAAGGTGGCAGAAACTTAGCAACAATGGTTTTGCGGTGAATGCAACAATGATCACAATCCTACATTGGGATTTACTTCGTGTACCTCAGCTGCAAATCCTTTCACTGGACCTGTCATAGCAGTCGTCTTCATCTGTACAAACACTAATGCAATCCTTCCATGTTAATTCATAAAGGATCAAAGATTAATCGGTAAAATAAAATATTTCCTCTGGGAGTTCTTTGCAAAAGAAGAAATTAATTACAGTTACATCACCATTGATGTAGTGAATGTAAGCCAGACATTGTGCGTGGCAGCTAATATCTGTGGACTCACCAATCTGAAGTGATATCTTCCAAATGTTGATTTTCTCCTTCATAATGTCTTCAATATCACGAGACATATCAATAACTTGGCGACTGATTGTGTCGGCAGAAAAAGGAATTTTTGAAATTTCACTAGCACATTCTAAACCCAGAACTATTCTCACCAGCTTTTAACAAACAGGTTTTAACAGTACTTCACCCATTGTATGTGGTTTCTTAGCCTTTGCGACAAATTCAGTTGTCTTATAACAAACTTCCTGTTTTTTTTTCTTTCTGAAAACATGGACAGTAGCGGTCGTGAACGTTCTTTGTTTTTTCTTATTTTGTAACAACTGTCAAGAATAGATATGTTTGCTTGACAGGAAAGAATGATTTGTTGACAAATGTAGTTTCAATTTACTGGGCTTCACAGCAGTGTTACCAAGTTTTTCACCACAACCGATACACTCGTGAATTGGGCACATTTTTTCACTACACTAAAAAAACATTGGATAAGTAATTATCACTATATTTCTGCTACATCAACTTTTGTTTCATTCTGGCTAAAACGTAATAAAATTATATAAGGCATGGAAATTTCTGCTAATCCCACCAGTTTAGACTGAGGGAAAAGCACTTACACAGAACATGAGGTTAATATACCGGAACCTCAAAGCGCAGCAGTAGAGGCAAGAAATAAAAATATTTTAAAAAATGAATAAACAAAACTAACAGCAACTGTGAGTAAATTAATAACATTTAATTTCTTAGAATAAGGCAGTATGTAACAATTCACGGCACATGAAACTAAAATATAACTAATAAAAAAACTTGATAATTAGTTTGTTATAATGGGTAAAATTTCGAGGCACACTTTCCACCTTGTTGCAGCACACCAGTTGTGGATCACTGTCCTACATCCAAGCCAGGCATGGGTTGATGTGGTTATCGATGTTAGATAGCATTGTACTCACTCAGCCTATTGCCAGACAACTAGTAAGCTGCTACCAAGTCTCGTCCTAGTTGCTGGAGTGCATCCCACTGCTACATCTTAATCAAATGTAAATCTTGGATAAAGGAAACAAAGAAACTGCCGCGAGGCACTGAAAATAAGATAGGATAGGGAAAATAAACAGTTACCTGTCACTTACCACAGATGAAGGCAGGAAGGCGAGACACATAAAAACAAACGAATTGCACAATATTTCGACTTTAGTCTTAGTCATGTGGGAGGCGAGACTAAGACTAAAGTCGAAATATTGTGCAATTCGTTTGTTTTTGTGTGTCTCACCCTCCTGCCTTCATCTGTGGTAAGTAACGGGTAACTGTTTATTTTCCCTATCCTATATTATTTTCAAATGTAAATCTGTAATCCAGGCATCACTAAGCCCTGGTGTTTATTGAGTAAATTGTTCATGACCTGTGTTTCTACCTATTCCTTAATAAAACTGTCTCAGACAGACAAATGGGTCACAACTTCCACATTGCCATTCACCATGGCAATAAAATTTATAGCAATTGCTGGTTATTCTTTGTTGAAGAAGGTACATATGGTGATGGTATTCCTCTCAATGGCCCTTAAAACATCAAAGTGGTTTAACCAACGAAAATCTTTCCACACTGGTATAGTGTATTATGCACACCAGATTTATGTAGATATAAGTCATCTATAGGGCCTCAGATTTGGCAGGAAAGGCAACATGCATTTCCTTAGGGAACTATGGAAACCAAAATCAGAATGGCCAGATGGGAATTTGAACTTCTGTTCTCCTGAAAACCAGGCCTGTGTGTTGTCCATTGTTCAGTTGAATTGGCCTGAAAGCATACAAAATTTGGCATTAATAATATCCAATTGTCTTCAAAACTATCCTCAGATGGTGAAGCTTTTCATGCATGCCCCCTTGATCATAAATGGCACATGCCTTGTAGGAAAGGGTGCTCAGAACAGTCACACACTGAGATGGATGATGGAATTGGTGACATGCAGGTACAGATCAGTATATGGCTTCCGATTTACACCATGTCTCAATGAGCAACCTTCTTTCCTTTTCTCTCGTATGAAACTGAATGGTAAATGACCATCATTCTCTACTGCCATGTTAAACTGTCTGAGCGGATAGAATTTATATGTAGAAATTCGTGGAGACTTTCTGGTCAAAGTTGTCATACTACAAATGATGGTGTAGCAAAAGAAGCAGTTAGGATTTAAATCCATAGATTTCAGGGCATTCCATGAAGAATTTATCGACTATAGGTTAAAGGGGATTACCCGTGGTGACACTGTCATTCTGTTCATAGTACAGCAAATACATTTGTAATGATTTTACTGGCTAATTTTCATTCCCATTAACTGTTAGAAACTTTACATCTTTCCAAGGCTGCCAATAAATTTAAATCTGTATCACTAAACGTATTTCCTCAAAGTAGAGTTTGTTTCTGTCTTTTATCCATAAATGTTTATCCAACGCTAATAGATGGATACAAACAAACATATTAGTTTTCCCAATTACGATCCACTTAGCATTCCTCATATCACATTTTCTGGTTGCGAAATATGCCAGACACAACCTTTATCTCAATTCTGAGTAAGTTTTGATTATTTACGAGTAATCACGCCTGCTTCCGATACCTACCTCCTGTGAAAAACCATTATTTTTCATCCAACGGCCAAAAATATCTCAGTACAGCGATCTTCGACGATAGAATTCTGGGACTGTAGGTGGTATGGTTTAAGAAAATTATTAATGATAATAATAATAATAACAAAATTCTACAGTTGCAAAAAACACTACATCAATTTTCATTTGGAACTATATCCACGAGTTCATTAAGAGACAATCTTACCGAAGGATAGACAAAATAGTCTCTCATGCGAGCTGCACCATGAATACGCCTGCGCTTGGTGGTGGTGATGGGGCTGTTGCTGCTGGTGATGATGGCAGTGGCAGTACTGGTGGTATTGCTACTGATAGTAGTAGTAGTAGTAGTAGTAGTAGTAGCAGTGGTCGTGGTGGGTGCTGCCTGGGAATTCACAATGGATGAGAGTGCACAACGGCGCTGCTCGCGATGCTCAGACAAAAGTTGTTCCACACGACACTCATCACCAGCCCGGCGAGCCTCAATCACTTCTAGCAGTTTTGCTGTCTAACAAATAATTTAGAATAAGTTGGTAAAAGACTATTGATACACAAGTTACATATTTTTGCATTCTATAAGCAGTTTACAACTAGTATTCACTACAAACTTGATGATAAAACTAGCAACAACTTTTCAAGATTAGCATAGTACAACATAAATCACAAAACTGTATTTAATTGGTTTTAGAATTGTGCCCAGTTTTATTAGAAAAGTTAACTGTACTTGATTTGAAAATTCATGCTGTCATTAAAGAAGGAGTATCAAAAAAATTCAAAAATTTCCACGAACGATGGGCCTTTTAAAATTTTATGGCAAACCATAAGCAGAAACTGTTTGAGACAGTGGAATAACGTGATGTGAACTTTTATGTTTTCAAAATGCTGCACATTTTTTAGCACGCAGTTATTGACAAAGATGCGATAATCCTCCCCCACCCCATATGTAAATTATGAGGGTTGTCTCATAAGTTTTTATTGGGAAAAAAACAAACTGAACAACTTGGCAAAAAATTAGACCTATACAGAATTTTTTTTAAATTTTCTATTCTTTCATGACCACACAGGATCACTTTCATCAATTCGTTATTGAAGTCTCTTTGAAGAGACAGTTCATGCCTTGCAGCCCTGCCAGTATTTAACCTTTACTTGTATTGAAAAGATTCATATTGTCAGTTTCTTTCAAGCAAGTGTGAAACAGGATTCTGTGTCTCTAATTTTCTTGTTAAATTATATCTTGTCTGTATTGACTTATGGTATAAGGCCAATTCTCTTAAAATCTTCAATTATTTATCCTATCTACCTGAAAGCCGTCGTAAGTCTTTGAGATTGTATCGTCCCAGTTGTTTCGGAAGTCTCGAATCTTCCATTCTCATTATGCACCCAAGAATCTGTCATCTCTTACACAGCATATCAGTAATGGACTCAAGTTCCTTATACATGATTGTTGGTCAATAAACACCACTGTCAATCTTCCTGAAATTTTCTGTTGATGCAAATTCTTCCAGTTTGTCTGTTTATTTTCTGGAATCGGTCAGTCTTTCATTGCCCATTCCCGTTGAAAAGTATTTCCTTCCATATTAGGTTTACCGTTTCATTACTATGTTAAAGTGATTTATTTTTGCATTGATGGATAGGTTCTTATTAATTGTTTAGATTAAGCTAGTTTGTTTGATCTTATTTGGATCGTAGTTATCACATTTAGGTTGTTTGTTATGGCCCATGAATGATTTACAACCAATAGTTAGGTTTGTAGTATGATGAAGAAAGAACTGGCTCATTTATAGAAATTTATTTGTCAACTGAAATAGTTATGAAGTAAAACACTTGGAACGTCTTACAAAACAATTAAAAATTAATAGTAGTGATAATATAACCACCCTTAAGCAATTAAAAAAAGGTAGTATAGCGAAAATAATCCATCACTTACTGTAGATGAAGGCAGGAGGGCCAGATGAACACAAGGAGAAAAAAAAACGCACAGTACACAATATTTATGTTTGCAACCTCAATATAGTCCAGAGGTGAGACACATGACGGGAGAAATGAGCACACATCTGGATCTAAAATATGAATCGAAATCAATTAAAAACATATGTGAAAAGCTGCTATATGATGGTGTCTGATCAATAAGAATCGAGTTGAAGTCAATGAAAATTCTAAAATAGCAGAGATACTGAGTGACTGTTTTAATCAATATATATATATATTTTACACTAATAGTACTAATTTTCAAGCTACTTCCTCTGCAATTTTATCACAATTTTCTTGTAAAAATTGTGTGTGTACACTCAGGGCCGGCCTCAACCATCTAGGCGCCCCGGGCGAGTCATACATCTGGCGCCCTTTTATTTTTGATTATAATTTTTAAAAAATAGGTATTTTGAATTTTGTACCATTTTTAAGTTCTTCTAATCTAGATGTTACATCGGGTGTACCTCAAGGAAGTGTAATAGGACCACCTCTTTTCTTAATTTTTATAAACGATCTCGGAGACAAAGTGAAAAGCCTTTTTAGATTGTTTGCTGATGATGCGGTTATTTATAGGGAAGTAAGAACTTTGGCCGATTGCTTAGAAATTCAGCGCGATCTGGATGTTATTTTGGCTTGGTGCGCTGAGTGGCAACTTACTCTAAACTGTAAAAAGTGCAAGACAATGAGCATAACTAACAAAAAGAATCCGATTGTTCAGAAATACGAGTTAAACAATACAGTTATTGATATGGTCGATTCTATTAAATATTTGGGAGTAACAGTACAAAGGAACATGAAATGGGACATACACATTAATTCTTTAGTAGGTAGAGCAAATTCTAGGCTGCGATTCGTAGGTAGAATCTTGAAAAATTGTAATGGACAAACAAAGGAGATAGCGTACAAATCTCTTGTGCGTCCACATTTGGATTATTGTTGTGCCATTTGGGACCCGTTTCGTAAGGGATTGATCGAAAGTATAGAGAAAGTACAGAGAAGAGCCGCTCGATTCGTGACCGCTTGCTACAGTCCTTATGAAAGCGTCACAGAACTGATTAGTAGATTAGGTTGGGAGTCTCTGGTAGATAGACGACACACGTTTCGTTTAAACTTATTGGAAAACATGCGTACTCCAACTTTCACTCATGAGTGTAGTGAAATACTTCTGCCACCAACCTATTTGAGTCGGAAGGACAGGAAAGATAAAATTAGAGAAATAAGGTGCCGGACTGATTCTTATATGAATTCTTTTTTCTAGAGATGGGCAGGTCCGAGATTTTAAAGGAGTCGGGTCCGGATGTACATCCAGCGCTGCGGACCTGCATCCAGGTTCCGTGTCCGCGGACCTGTATGGGTCCGGCTCTACAATCGGGCGGGCGGAGTGAATGGCGGAACTGGATCTGTGCGGACCTACATCCAGTTACGTGTCCGGCGGAGTTGTATGGGTCCGGTTCTACAATCAAGCGCGGAGTGTATGGCGGAACTGGATGTGTACGGACCTACATCCAAATACGTGTCCGGCGGACCTGTATGGGTCCGGCTCTACAATCGAGCGTATGGTGGATACAAATCCTACCAAGGAGAACTGCAGTATGAGTTATATCGTGTTTATCCATTAATTTATGAAATGAAAGAATATTAATTCTGATAATTTTGTTTTATTTTTGTCTGAAACTCACAATTGTACGTAATATTAGAAAATCACAGCATAATCAGACTTGATAATGATAAAAGTAAAAGTAAAATTTCTGTGGACTTCTATAAGAATAAAATGAAATCATTTCTTAATAATGTTCAAGTACTACTAAAAAAAATCGAAAGTCTTTGTTAACTGTTAGTTTTTTTTTTTTTTTTACTAAAAATTAAATTATTCAAGAGTCAACATTTTTAGATAAATGTTGCCTTTCCACAATATACCAGCTTAAGAAAGTTTATTATAAATGAACAAAAAACAAAATTTCAAGTATAACTTATTTTAAATTGTGAGCGAGAAATTACGTGAGATTTTTTTTAATATTATGTATAGTGTTTTGCTCTGTATACTATGTGAAACTGTTTTGATTGAGTGAATAAAACGTTGTCGTGAATGCTAAATCGAGTGCGATACAATTAATTTAAATCAAACAGTAATATTTATGTTTTGCCAGCTACCATAAAGTGTTTTTGGTGCTTTCAAAATCTTTATTTTATTTTGTGCAATTTCAGAAACTTTTAATTTCTTTGTAATTTTATTTAAAATTATTTCCAATTTAGTTGAAAGTATTTTTAAGCAAGATTTAATTATTAATAATAATAACCGATTGTTTGAGCCAATGTTAGACGTTCTAGAAACGGCTGGATTATAAAATATTTCTGTAAAAGCGGCCAGCAGAGTAGCTCGCAATAATGTCACATAATCATTTATATATATTACTAGCTGTTAACCGCGACTTCGTACGCGTGGATTTAGAATTTGATTGCTAGAATTGGATATACAAAGCTGAAAATTATCTAAGATGTCCCAAATAACACTGAGTCGGCATAATATGACGGGAACGCAATCGATATACCATTCTACCTTCGAACCTGTCTCATGACTAAAACTGTTATTCATATCGGAAAAAGCATCCTATTTCGTTCCCAAATATACAAAGTATTTCCTTGTCATCGGTATACACATATATTCATCAAAACGTAAAAAAAAAAAAAAAAGATGGAGACTCACTTTCACATACACAATATTATTAGTTTAGATCACATAAAAACTACCTGTGGAACCAGTATACCGTGAATAAAGTTAACGCTTTCTACCGCCAAAGATTTGCCAGAACATGATAACCTTACTATAAAATCCTAGGCTTGGCTCAAACTATGAAAAACAATTCATAAAAATATTTGTACCCAATGGGATTAGATCCCGGAGCAATACTGAAGGATGAATAAGAAGCAAACTCGTTACCACTACGCCACCCTAACATTGCGTAACATAGGTGCGCATTACAAATATAGATATATATTATGTGTTTGTCTTTTACAGTTGAGATAGTTTTCATAATTTAATGACAATATGTTCTTATTTATACATAATATAGTATCCCATCTCGATCCTAATGTCAACAGCATCTTCCTGTCAAATTTCATCAAGATCGGAGTATCCGTTTAGCCCAAGGAACGTAACAAACAGACATAAAGACAGACAGAGTTACTTTCGCTTTATAATATTAGTATAGATATGTATAATGTTCCTTGGAAACTCTACGAACCATGTTTCTGCAATAAAGAGATGTTTAAATGTATTATCTGATTTGTCCTTAAGCCATCAGAATTCAGAAAGTTAAAAATTCTAGAGACTTTGTGATCAATCAAACTGAACGTTAAAAGTTTAATAATACTACAACGCATTAAAATTACAAGTTAAATTATAAGTCCATTCTTATTTAGCACGTAAAACATTCCTCACCTTAGAAGCATGAACCCGACCCATAAAGTACTACCGGGTTTTAGCTACCCATTGACATTTAATAGTTATTGTAATTATCTACTAGCAGTCAGACATTAAGAAATAGTTTTTCATTTATAATCTCATCTTTAAACAGAACTGTAATCGAATCGTACAGTAAATGACATTAAACTCTTCAAAACATAGATTTCAAATCGAAACTGTAATGAAAAATTGCATTCCAGCTCCGCGTTGCAGGTCCGGCCGTGGTTCAACCTCCGGCCACGCGAGAACTGTGGCGCTGTTACAGGTCCGGCTGGAAGCAGATCCGACAAGCTCTCGGATGTACATCCATCCCTAGCGCAAGTGATACGGGTCCGCGGAACTGCATCCATCCGGACCTACCCATCTCTACTTTTTTCCCTCGTACCATTAGGGATTGGAATGCACAGCAAAGAGATTAGCTTTGGTGCCGAGCACCCTCTGCCACCCACAATTTTGTGAATTGCAGAGTATATATGTAGATGTAGATGTAGATATTTTTTACTGAAATATAATGCTACAAACATGTATTTATTATTATTATTAACATTTTATACATTTACTCTCTAAACAATTTCATTTAGTCATGAAACATAAAATGAAAAATGAAAATTAAAACAATAAAACTAAAACCTTACTTTTCTTGCGTTTTTGTCAGCGAACTCTCTTATAAGACTGGCAAAATCTAGGTTTTCTGCAACTTGATTTTTAATGGACAGCGAGGCTAAACTAGTTAATCTTGTTTGGCACATTGTACGTTTTTATCAGTTTTAATTTAGAAAAACTGCGTTTGCCACTTGCAACAGTCACTGGCATTGTTAACAGAATACGCAGCGAAATCCAAGTGTTGGGGTATAACTCTTGAAGATCGTACTTTTTGATAAAGTTTAATGTTTCAATAGGTGTTACCCGATTGTCTTCGAGATAGTGTTGGAGACCTAACATTTCATCGCACAATAAATCTCCATCAATGTCAGTTTTAAAGTTGATCGTTAACTTTTCTTGCAGTACAGAACAATGTGGCATTAGTTCTTCTTTATTTTGATTTTTTTTTTATGTTAAACAAGAAATTCCACGTTGCAGAGAAATCTTGCATCTGTTGAAATCGTTCCTTCATAGATATAAGCACGGTGTCCAAAAGATCATTTAAAAAACTCTGCTTCAAATCTTTTTTTGGATCAGCTATTGGTTCTTCGCCCGGTCTACGTTTACCGTAATGAGTCTTAGTCGAGTTTGTGGTTTGAAAACTGGTTGCGTGTCAAGCTCCGATGCTAATTCAGTTGCTGTTACAATAAATAGCCTGTTCGAGACCTGTATGTCTATATGTTTTCAAATAAGAGCAACATTTATCAAGCATTTCAGTAAAGTCGACAAAGTTGATTTTAAATGACTGACTGGCTTTGCTCACAACATTAATTTGAAAAAGAACTTCATACCATATTATAAGAGAAACAATAAAGCTGAAATCTTTTATTTGTCCTGCCAGTGTGGTCGCTTCGTATGGCGTCGAGGCATCGCTTTGTTTGGTAACATCGGCGAAGGAAACCAAAACCTCATGCATATCACATAATTGATAACGAACCGCTTTGACGCTTTCAATTCCAGCTACCCAGCGCCTGTCACTTAAATTTTTCAGGGTGTATATTTTAAAATGATCGGTCAAAATTTTCCATCTATTTACCGATCCTGTAAATAAATTAAACACTTTTTGTAAAATTCCGAACAGGGTAACGGATTTTATCGATTATTTTTGCCGCATCGCATAATACTAAATTGTAACTATGGCATCCACATGGTACAAAAAAAGCTAGCGGATTTATGTCCATAATTCTTTTCTTTACGCCTTTATTTTTTCCCTTCATGTTTGCGCCATCCCTGTCCTCTGCAGTTGTTAATGTCAAGACCATGATCACTCAAAGTTTTTAAATACTTTGTGAGACCTACACCCGTTGTATCTACTATTTGAAAAAATCGAATAAAATATTCTTTTATGCTAACGGTATCCTCTGTTATGTCGGCGCATCTTAATGTGATTGTACTCATGATATAAGTCATAAAGAGCAACTTTCAATCAGCTATGATTGCGAAATACTTTGAATCCTTTATACAGGATACTATGGTAGAGATAACTTGATTCCATGATTTCTATTAATTCATTTCGTATACTTTTTTCCGCAATAATGGTCAGCCAAATCACCTTTCTAACATGCACTTCCATGACGGGGTCAAATTTCGCCACTAATTGTACAAGGCTTAAGAATTTTCCGTTATTTGGAGTAAATAATTTATCGGATGACCCTCTGAATGCCATGTTGTTTTCAGCCAAATACAAGGTTATGTGCATCAATTTTTGAAGCACATTGTTCCATCGTAATCTTTCTTTAGAAATTACCCGCTGTTCTCTCTTGTCAATAGTTGAACCAGCTTTGAACCTGATTTCAGCTTCAGTCCATTGAATAAATGCTTTTTTATGTGCAGGACTATTTTCATGCACTTTCAAAGCTTCACTTAAATGTTTACATTTTTTGAAACCTTCAGTAGTGGTCAAATTTGCAGTTGATTTTAAATCAAAGTCGACAACAAAAACAAAAGACACTATCGTTTGATATTGAATAAACTTACCTCCGACGTCTGATAATTTCTTCATTTGGAAGCTTTCTTGATTAATAAGTTGAAGAGAAATGACGCCCATTTTGATCTTTCGGAAAATTATTTAAATGTACTTGCGAGGGTCCAAACAAAATAATGTGATCTATATTGCTCGCATTAAGTACTTTTGGCCACGTAGCTACATCAGAAACATTGTATTATTTTGGTGTATGTTGATACCTTTACCAGCCAGAGGGGTCCATATCTTGGGTTTGGCTTACAGACAACTCAGACGGTTCGTCTAAAGATTTAATGGGCTGGTTAATTTGGTTACCTTGAATAGATAAGTGTGTATTTTTAGTGCCTAATTGTTCAGATTCTAAAGAAATATTAACCGTAACTTGGCTATCAGATTCTGATGTAAAAGTGGTGATACACGATTCGGTATCTGAAGTACTGGCCTTAGAAATTCCTTATAAGTATGCATTAATATTCATATGTTTTTTAGCTTGTTCAAAAACTATCTTTTTCCGCTTTTCGTTTACGATTTTCTGAATCAGAAAGCTTTTTTTAAAATTATTTCTTTATTTTCTGCCATAATGCATCAAGTGGGGGACTGTTCTATTTCACAATGTTATTATATCTGTAACAAATAAAAAAAAAATCTGTAAGTAAATGTAATTAGAAAAAAAAATATTATGTAACTGAAATATGAAATTGTTCGGACTTACCAAAAATAAAAAATAATATCATAATCATAACACTCGCTTTGGTGACTGGGACTTTCCCTCAAATAAAACAGCTCAATGTCGGGCCACACTAGACCACACTAGGGTTGCCAGCTATGGGCTTATAATTTCAGGGACACTTCTGGGATTAAAAAGTATTTTAGTGGTATGTTTAAAGAGTGAAAAAGGCAAAATAATAAAAAAACTGTATTTTAGGTAAAATCTATGCTACCTAACATATATATAGCACCTCATTTATGTTTATTAATTAAATATTGGTTGAAACTCAACATCAGGTTTTATGAATAAAAAAGAAAAAATCTTAACATAAAGTAAAAATCGAGCACCTCTTTTATGCTTTTTTATACTTTGACAGATAACCAACATCGGATATTATCAATCAAAACCTCAAAAAATATTAACCCCTCAAAAAAAAATCTGAGCACATCTTTTAGGCTTATTAATTAAACTTTGATAGAAAATCGACATCAGGTATTATCAACAAATAAAAAATGAACATCTTTAGCTACATCAAAATTAAATTTTAATCAACTACTTTTTAAAGTATTTATTACTAGACTTTGCCATTTTCACAAGTTTTTCTGCGTTACTGCTTTGCAAAACTAATAAAATTTCTGAGCAAAACTTTTCAAAATTGACTGATTTTGCAATTCAGCGGGCAATAACTTCTCTCGCAAAGGGCGTTGCTTGTTGGAATTGACAAAACAAAATGAACTATTTTCTTTAAATTTACAAATTCATTAGAAATGGTTGTTCTAAAGAAATTGGCCCAGATATTATCTTTCGGCAAATCTTTTGGAAGGACCTCAAAAACACCTTTCAGACAAGTGAAATCTGAATAAAGAGAATCAATGTTAACTGCATCTACAATTTTCGAACTCTCAGGAAATTCAAAAAGTATTATCCAGTCAATTTCTCTGAATTAAGGAACAAAAGCTCGAACTATTTGTACATTCCATCCCTCCGCTCTTGCCCACAGTGGTGAACTGAGTTTGAGAAAAAAACTAGTATAAGGGAATTCCGGGACAATAACGCATAATTACTGGACACGGGACCAGAAACAAAATTTCTGGACATTCCCGGATTTCCCGGCCATCTGGCAACCCTATACCACACTGAACTCCCGCCATCACCACACCGACACTAAGGACCCTATTACACTAGGCGACTTGGCGGCGCAACCATGGAGGAAGGAAATACACAGACGGAAAAAAAAATCCCAACACCAAGAAAAAATTATTGTAGAGTAATGAAATTTGGACAATGCATTTGTCAAGTTAACATGTTTAATTGATTAAATTTTCAAGATCACAGGTTAATTTAAGCTCAAGAAAATGCATTTCAAATGTGAAATACTGTTAAATTAATAGCCGGTGTAACCTCCAGAATTTTGAATGCAAGCCTGCAAACGTGAATGCATTGTGTCATACAGGTTTCGAATGTCACTTTGTGGTATGGAGTTCCATGCTTGTTGTACTTGTGCTGTCAATACTGGGACGGTCAGTGCTGGCTGTGGATGATGCTGGAGTTGTCGTCCAATGATATCCCATACGTGTTCAATTGGAGACAGATCTGGTGATCTCGCAGGCCAAGGTAACATGTCGACACTCTGTAGAGCACGTTGCGAGACAACAGCGGTATGAGGGCGAGCGTTATCCTGTTGAAAAACTCCCCCTTGATGCTGTTCATGAATGGCAGCACTACAGGTTGAATTACCAGACTGACGTACAAATTTGCAGTCAGTGTGTTTGGTATAACCACAAGAGTGCTCCTGCTGTCATAGGAAATTGCTCCCCAGACCATGACTCCAGGTGTAGGTCCAGTGTGTCTAGGCCGCAGACAGTTTGGTTGCAGGCGTTCCCCTGGCCTCCTTCTGACCAACACTCGGCCATCACTGGCACCAAGGCAGAACCTGCTTTCATCAGAAAACACAACAGATCTCCACTCCGTCCTCCAATGAGCTCTGGCTTGACACCACTGGAGTCGCAAACGGCGATGGCTTGTAGTCAGTGGAATGCACGCTACAGGGCGCCTGGCTCGGAGCTGTCCTTGAAGTAACCGATTTCTAACAGTTCGTTGTGTCACTGTGGTACCAACTGCAGCTCGAATTTCTGTAGTGCTGCCATTCATGAACAGCATTCAAGGGGGAGTTTTTCAACAGGATAACGCTCGCCCTCATACCGCTGTTGTCTCGCAACGTGCTCTACAGAGTGTCGACATGTTACCTTGGCCTGCGAGATCACCAGATCTGTCTCCAATTGAACACGTATGGGATATCATTGGACGACAACTCCAGCATCATCCACAGCCAGCACTGACCGTCCCAGTATTGACAGCACAAGTACAACAAGCATGGAACTCCATACCACAAAGTGACATTCGAAACCTGTATGACACAATGCATTCACGTTTGCAGGCTTGCATTCAAAATTCTGGAGGTTACACCGGCTATTAATTTAACAGTATTTCACATTTGAAATGCATTTTCTTGAGCTTAAATTAACCTGTGATCTTGAAAATTTAATCAATTAAACATGTTAACTTGACAAATGCATTGTCCAAATTTCATTACTCTACAATAATTTTTTCTTGGTGTTGGGATTTTTTTTTCCGTCTGTGTATATGGAGGAGAAATGACGTTACATCGGTGACGCCGGGATCCTACTGCGCATGCGCGGCGGTTATAGCGGACCGAGCTCAAAACATTGCATTTTAACATTGTGCTCCATGTAGTAAAAATTTGATTTTGTAATAGTTCTAAGTTTTTTATAATGCCAGCTTGTGTTGCATACGGGTGCACAAATAGGACAGATAGGAAAAAACCTGGAATATCATTTCATTTGTAAGTTGCATTGTATTTATTGTTATTGAAATGTTCAATAGTTTTCAGTCAGACTAGCTACTACCATTAAAGATTTATTCACAACTCTCAAATGGATGACTTTGTTTTCAAATACTTGGGGGGCATCCATAAATTACGTGAGGTGTTTTTCCAGATTTCCGGACCCCCCCCTCCCCTCTGGTGAGATTTCGTGAGATTTCGCCAGACCCCCCCTCCCCCTCTGGTGAGATCTGGTCCGTGAGAACCCCCCCCCCCCTAGATATAGCCCTTGAAACTTTTTGAGACCTTTTTTTTAGGTCTCACCCTTCAAAATTCGTTTTTTCGACGAAATTTCTTCGTAAAATCGCTTTTCGCGCAATTTGTAGACTTTTTTTTTTTAGCTCTAGTATCCGAAACTTTTTTTCAAAACCTTACGTGAGATTTCTGTAGATCCACCCTCCCCCCTGGGTGAAATTTGGTGAGATTTTGCCGGATCCCCCCCTCCCCCATTTGACCTCACGTAATTTATGGATGCCCCCTTGTTGGTGTAGTGCAGCCAATCGGCATACCTTACTATTTTGCACATCATAGAGTACCATTACTTTATACGAGTGTTGTAAAGTCTAATTTAAGTGGGTCATGTTTACATCGTGATTGAGTTGTGCATTCTTTCGTTACGTGGGGTGTGGGATGAAATTAATTGGGATAAATTGTGCTTTGCGAAATAGGAATCGTGATGAAGGAAACAATGTCGTTATACGAAATGTAGTTCGCTTTGCAAAGTTATGAGTGTCTACAAAGTTTGTTTTTGTACCAAATTATGCCCTGTATGCTCCAAGCATCACTGTAATCACCAGGCTGTCGCAGTTTGATGCTTGATTCTTATGTAGCTCGAAGAGACAAGTTGAAAATCAAGAGTACCATTTTTTGGATATCTCCCTTAGTTCTCGGGATATCGACTAACAAAAATTTGTTATAGGTATGGTGTGGTTATAATTCCTTGTGCTTTTGGTGACATTTTTATTCCCCCATTTCAATGTAAAAACAAGCGGCAGTAAAAAAGGAAAACACACACTCTGCATGTGCAGCATATAATTCATTGTGGTTAGGACGGAATTATTTTTTGGTCCAGGCCGCATCTCCAACTCACGTCCACAATTTGAAGACTCTATATCCCAAACAGTAAGCGAGATATTGAAAAATGTTTACTCTTTATTTTCGAATTTTTTTCGTCATGTCACATTAGAATCCGTCATCAAATTTGACTTTTGCGAAATTTTTCCTCTGCATTTCATTCTTAAACACCTCACCTTTGAGACGGTATATCACGATAACTAAGCGAAATACCGAAAATTTGTATTCTTCGTTATCTTTTCTTATCGTTGTGTTACCTAAGAATCCAGTATCAAATTTGATTTTGGTCAATTTTTTTTCTGAATTTTAACCAAGAACACCTCACCTTTGAGAAAGTATATCTCGAGAATTAAGCGAGATATCAAAAAAGATTATTCTTCATTTTTTATTTGTTTCGTCGACTTACATAATAATCCATCATCAAATTGTGGCTCCACGGTTATGGTAGAGTTCCCTGGATATATTTGGGCATGTTCCCGATGATTCTTGGGTAGGGTAATATGGCGTCCCCCCCTCCCCACCTCTCTCCACCCGGCGTCACTTCAGTGCGTGGTAAAGGTCCCTTGCGGCGCCTCCATATATTCCTTCCTCCATGGGCGCAACCAACCGCGGCACTCGTGTCTCTGTTGGCGACGCAACCAGGATTCTGGTGGCGCCGC
The DNA here is from genome assembly GCA_031002005.1 of Vandiemenella viatica. Lineage (NCBI taxonomy): Eukaryota > Metazoa > Arthropoda > Insecta > Orthoptera > Morabidae > Vandiemenella > Vandiemenella viatica. The sequence continues at coordinate 205,515,368 of JARYHS010013630.1, read as the reverse complement.
CAGCCAGCCAGCCACTCGCACAACCGAGCAGTCTCTTTTCTGTTATCCTCGCATTGTACGCGAATTGTGTAGTTGAATATGTCCAGTGAACTACAGAATGTCACTGTGGAAATGACGGGAAGTGAAAGTGTAGAGAAGACAAAGGAGTAAAGCAAGAAGAATTTCTCATTTTCGTATCTTTCCCGGTAATATCAATCTTTACTAAGTACAATGATTAAATGAAAGACGATTTAGACATTCTTAAGTAATTAAAAAAACTTGTGTCGTCTGAATACAGTTCATCAAAAAGAGTATAGATTCTCTTAGCAATAGAATATGATGTACATACATCTTTCTCTCCATTCGCCTTCCTTTTTCATTTTAATTATTTTTAATTAATTTAACTGTGATGGAGCTAACACGCCGGTAGCAATTTTCCTAGTCATCTAATTTCCCCTTTATGTATATATTTAAATTTTCTTTTATAGCTGGAATGTTAAATTAATTTTTTTCACTCCCTTATGCAAGAAATCGAGCCAAAGGTTGTGGTCATAGTCGCCTTTCTCCTTCCATGCACTATTCCTAATTCTTTTACCAATTTCCCTCCAAGTCCCATCACCAACATGTGCCCTGCACATTTACAGCACTCTCTTCACCCTCCTCCTTTCCTCCAATGACTCCCAATCCAGCTTCTGTAACATATCAGTTACTGACTGGGTCCTGCGATAATTTCCACAAACAAATCTAGCTGCTCTTCTTTGCACACCTTCCAACTCCTGTATTTGATCTCCAAAATGTGGTCCCAAACTACACCACCATATTCAACAAATGATCTGACCAAAGTTTTGTAACCCAACTCCCTAACTTCTCTGTTACATCCTCTTATGACCCTCTACAGCAAATGAAGGATTTTGTAACCTTTTTCTACCACCTGCCCAATTGAGTTTATCAAACGTTATGCAAAGAATTTACACTTCATCAAGCAAATCTGACCCCACTCTGTTATCAGAATTAACCTTTAGATGTATTTATCTTTGTATCTTATAAGCCGACTCTTCTTGGCATTTATCTTCATTCCATGCTGCCCTACCCATTTAGATATTCTATCCAGATCATCCTGCAACTGTTCAGTCTTCACCTGTTTTTATCCTATTGTATACCATTGTATCATTTGCAAAATACCTAGATTCTGACCGTAACACAGTTATTCATTAGAATAATGAACAGCAACTCCCATATTTACTTCCACTTCTCTTGATAATGTATTTCCTACTCTAACCATTTGCTTTCTGACTTTTAAGAATTCCTGTGCCCAGTAAGTAACTTTTTCATCCAATTCAATACATTTCAGTTTATTTAAAACCATTTTATCGCTCACTCTGTCAAATGCCTTAAAAAGATCTAGTGCCACACTATCAACTTGGTCTCCCATTTCCAATTCATTTGAAATATCTTGCATATAGCCCACTATCTGAGATTCAAATGAATATCCTTGCCTAAAGCCATGTTGTCGATCTGAAAACTAGTTTCTATCTTCACAGACATTTCTGATATAGTTGCATATCAATCTCTCCATCATTCTGCCTATCACTGATGACAAACTAATTGGCCAGGAATTTTCACCATATTTTTAACCCTTCCTTTATTAACTGGTACTACTATCGGTCTTTTCCAATCCTCTGGTAAGCAGCAAGTCTCCAAAATCATTTTAAACAAAATTTTAAGGTAAGGTACAATATCGTATCCCACAATCTTTAATAAATCTGTAGTAATATTGCCTACACCACTTTTAGCTTTCTGAGTTACTTCGCAATTTCCTGAGAATTTATTTCAAATTTTGTAGGTTCGCCATTTATACTCTCCTCTGATTCATTCCCTGCCATCAGAGGATGACTGTCCCTAGTTGTCTCACCAAACCTGTCACTCAGTATCTCTGCAATTTTAAAATTGTAAAGTAGGAAGGGGCATATGAACAGTAGACTGAACGCGTGGTGGCGAGTCTGGCGGCGCCGCCAGGCGGCCTAGTGTAATAAGCTACGTAAGATACAATGCCCCGCCACGACTCTCTGCCACCAGTGGTTGCCGGTCTGGTGGCCGGGCCCGGCAACCAGCCGGCCGCCAGTTTCTGGCGGCGCCACTGGCTACCCTAGTGTAATAAGCTCCATAACACTCTATGCCCAGCGACGAGCAGAGCCACCAGTTGCCCGGCTGGTTGCGCCGCCAAGTCGCCTAGTGTAATAAGGCCCTTATTGTTATCATTGACTTGATTGAGTTCAAACGACACCGCGTGTCGCCCGACACTCGGCCGTTATTACCCGGGGCGCACATTGAGCTGCGTGGCGCAGTAGGGGCAACGCAGAGCAGGGCAGGGCAGCACAGACTGGCAGTTACTCGCGCATATTAGAGGGCAGTTTCGTGCGGCAGTTTACAAAGCATTGTGTTGTGCGAAAAACCGACAAGTGTAACCAAAAACATGTCGATGCAAAAACTCGATTTTTGATTTCTGAATCAGATTGGGATGCCGAGCTTGGAAAATTGTTATTACTTTAACAGAAGCTGAGTTAGATAAAACTATGCAAAAGTGAGTATATGAAAAGAATAAACTCTCATCTGGCTTTTGCAGTGACAAGAGAATTCTCAAAAGATAATTTCCGGATGACTCGAGCGGAGATTCACGGCATAATGTAACCTGTTATTTTCTCGACAAAGCTCAAATATCTATTAGAACTGAAGAAAATCTCGCTGTATTTTAGTGGTTATTTATTTAATTATTTAGCGTTTGACGGTACATGACATTTATAAGAATGTTTCTCTCTTTATTTCATATTATAGTTTTAAGAAAACTATATAACAGAACATAAACACTTGAAACTAAAAAAGCAGTGTCAATAAATTAAGTGTTTCTCGGGGACACTATTGAATGATCTAGTACAAATAATAAGATAACAAATAATGTGATAATAGCCTATATATATCAATCTTTTTCGAAGTTTTATTAAAAATTAATTCAAAAAAAGAAAAGTGAAAATTGTAAGTGGACAGTTGTATGATAAATAAATGCTGAATTTACTCGCCACTTGTTGGGCTCATTGTCCAAATCTCTTGTTTAAATTTAATTTTTATGTATTTTTTATGACATATTGTGAGGTTGGTTACGCACCAGATTAATCAATTTTTCTTATTCCATAGTAGAAAATGATTATAAGTAAAGCAAGATTATAAATAACGCAAGAAGTGTTAAGTTGTAAACCGGCACGAGTGAGCTGCGTGGCACAGTTTCTGTGTCGTGATCACAACGTCGCGCAGGCCACGTGCGGCGCAGTACTGTGCTGCCCTGCTCTGCGTCTCAATACGCGCTGTTCCGCCCATGGAGGAGTTCCGCTCCAAAACATAGACACACAGAAACTGTGCTGCGCTGCGCTGCGCTGCGCTGCGTCGACTGCGCGTCATTTGGTTTACACCGAAAGTGGTGGTGTAACGGTTAGCGTTCTGGCCTCGCATTAGGGAGGACAGCGGTTCGAATCCCCGTTCGGGCATCCAGATTTGGGTTTTCCATGGTTTCCCAAATCTCTCCTGGCAAATGGCTGGATGCTTCCTTCAAAAGGACATGGCCGAATTCCTTCCCATTCCTTGCCCCCCCCATCCATTCCCGTCTCTAAAGACCTCGCTGTTAAGAGACGTTAAGCAGTTAAAAAAAAAAAAGTTTGGTTTACTTTTTTACGAATCGGGCCGGTGTCGGGCTGGTGGATGTGGAGAAGCGCATAGAAAGAGTACTGAAATTTTTTGTCCAAGCGACTATATGTTGTTTTATCGTTACTGATTGCCTTAGAAAGTGTATTTTATTCAGCCTCACTTTAGGTTTATCCGACATTCGTAAAATGTAGGATCCTTGCATGTTCGCATTAACAAATAAAAGTTTCCCCAGATGTGAAAGTCGATTTCAAGGCCCGGATTTTGAACCAGGAACCTTCCAGATCCGAATCACATACCGTTTACATCTGTTTTGGGATAACAAAAATAAATGATATAGAAAAAGAATACGTTTATTTTATATTGTTTGAATGTTTATTTTTCATTACATTGATTCAAGTCGAGTCAACGGCGGCACTGTCTACCCTCTTCTCGAAGCGATTCGGGTCATTTTTGAATCTCAATTTCTTCGGTCGTAGTAATGCTTCACGCCTAAAATTTCTGTTATGTATAGATATTAGCGATCTTAGCATACGTATTAAATTTCGTTTCGTTACTGTTCTTTCTTTGGATGTTATTAATTTGCAAATTTCAGTGATTTTGTCACTCACGGGCTGACTGCAGGGGCGTAGCTACTATGGGGCTAGGCGGTGCAGTGCACCGGGGCCCCTACGCTCAGGGGGCCCCAAAGCGCACATCTGGGGGCTCCCAAGCGCTGTTCAGAGGGCCCATGAGCCTTCACGGCAAACTGGCGATCTTTTTTTTTTAGCACTACCGTCGTCTAAGGGGGCCCCTGAAACACAGAAAGCCCCTCACTAAGGGCCCCCAACCACTGCTCAGAGGGCCCCTAAGCACAACCCTCACCTCAGGGGGCCCCTACCAGCAACACAAAGCAAAAAAGAAAGGTCGCCCATCTGGCCTGAGGGCCCAAAATAAATTTTTTGCACTGGGGCCCTTGTTGACCTAGCTACGCCACTGGCTGACTGATGATCATCAAAACTCAAAGGTACTTCCCGTAGTCTTAGAAAGCTGAAATTTGGTACACAGATATCATTTTACCCACATATTATAAATAACAAAAGTCTGAAACCAGTAAATTTCCCCATAAGTACCTCTTACCTACCCATAACGTGAAATCTCATCCTAACCTAATTGTCATTGCAGAGTTAGCTCACTGACTTTAACTAATGGGTTAAATTTTACTTCTTTCCTTTCCTTTCCTTTCTTTGGAAGTTGGTGAAATATAAGTTTAATTTCTACCATGACACTCCGACATCAAAATTCCACTGTACTTCTAGTAATCCTAGAAACATGAATTTTGGTACGCATATATGGTTTCATTACCAAATTATAAGAAGAGTCTAATATTGGCGTTTTCCCCCGTATTTATTTAATTACAATTCCAAAGATGAAAAATTCTGGCACATATTTGTGGGTTAATTGCTTTGCTCAAGATGGAGCTATATGCCTAAGATTTCTTTAATGCATAGAGATCAACAAGTTTAACTAACACATTAAATTTTACTTTGTTTCTATGCTTAGTTTGGAAGTTACTCATTAGCTATTATGTAGCAGTTAAACCAGCGGCAATCTGCATTGCTAGGCTACGGCGCATACTCGTTTTCAGAATGGGGCATTGTTAGTTATGTCTTCAATTCTGAAATGTTCCTATTTACCGACTTCCGAATGTAATCGTAACATTTGAGCGACGATTCAGAATAAGCGATCAACTTACAAAAAGAAATAAGATCCCAGAAAAACAATTCTTGTAAATACAGGCCAAGTCTCGTGCTCGTGTAGTGACAAAGTTATGAGATCATGTTCTGGGCCACTTCACTTTGTCAAACAGAATAGTTACAGATTTTATTTAGAACAAAAAAAATGGTGACTTGGCTATTACGTATGTCATAATTTTTACTGAAATGGAAGGTGAAATTCGAAAAAGTGCGAAGGAAATAATATATTTTCTGTATTAGTAAGTGTGATAAAGCAATGCATTTAAGGTATTTATACAGGTTTACTAAAACATGGCATGCGCAATTGCCAAGTCGTCATAACATTTTTTTTAAATTCTAATTTAAATCTATAATACCAAGAGAGATTATTCTGTTTCACAAAGTGAAGCGAATACACACTGTAAAGCTTAGACTTGTCACAGAAAACGATTTCCTAACTTTTTATCACTACACGAGTACGAGACTTGGCCTCTTTTTACAAGAATTATTTTTCTGGGATTACATTTTCATTGACTCGGATGGTTACAGTGTACGATTGGGGTACTGATAGTCCCTGGTTCAAATCCCTGTCTCGGCAGCAATTTTTACGGGTTTTAGAATTGACATTCATCTCTCTCATAGCTTTGATATGTTAATGCTAAGATGCTAGGGCGCTCCGTGGTTCGAATTTCACGTTAAACTGTAGGTCATCATCATCATCCTCAACAGTTTCCGGCCTCTGGCCGGGTCTGCATTATGCACAAGCCTCTCCATTTGCTTCTTTCATCCCACCACCTCTCTGTCACCACTTTGTTCCAGTCCTCTCCTCTCTTCCGTACACCCTCCTCCACTCCTTTCAGCCATCCCTCTCTTGGTCTTCCTCTGGGTCGTTTACCTTGCATCTTAATTTCATGGATCTTTCTCGGGATTCTCTGAGCCCCCATTCTCTTGACATGTCCATACCATCTCAGTCTGGTCCTCTCTACCCTTTCCTGTAGGGGTTCCTCTTTCATGGTGCGTCTAATCACTTCTTTCTTTATTCTGTCCATTTTAGTTACTCCCATTCTACCTCTTAAAAACTTCATTTCACTTGCTTGTACTCTGCTGATGTCCCGCTTTTTCATTGTCCACGTTTCAGCAGCATAAGTTAAGATAGGCACATAGTACATATGATAGATTACTCTCTTGCTTCTCTGTGGCACCTCTTTATTCCATATCAGGCTTCTAATGCTCCTTAGGAACGCCTCTGCTTGTCTTCCTCTTTCACTTATCTCGCCATCATTTCCTCCACATTCCTCTAATACTTTCCCCAAGTACTTGAACCTGTTTACCTTCTTTAGTTGTTCCCCTACCATCACAATTCCTTGGGCAACTCTATTCTTTTTCCTGGTTGTTACCATGTACTCACATTTCTTTACATTAAATTTCAGGCCATATTCCTCCACACTGTCTGTCAATACATTCAACTTGCCTCTGCACTTCCTCTTGGGTAGGGTGAGGTACAGTGGGGACCTAGTGTGCCCCGTGACCGATACGGTAGCTGTGAAGGCCCTACAGGAACCCTGAAAAATGGCGGCCAACGGGGCTCAGGTGAAGCTACGACAGGTCTAGCAAGCCGGTAGTGGATAGATTCTGCTTTCAAAACAAAAACAAGCCTCGGAAAGGACGGAACAATGGACAAACGACATGGCAATGGAAACGGTTTAAGATTTGGATCCTTGAATATACGGACATTAACCGGGAAAGTGGAGGAAATTGTAGACATGATGGAGAGAAGGAAGTTGGATATTTTGGGGTTGAGTGAGACAAAATGGAAAGGAAAGGGTAGAAAAGAACTGAGAAATGGTTTCCAACTGTATTGGAATGGAAATGAGGAAGGGAGAAGAAATGGAGTAGGGATAGTTGTAAGAGAGGGGTTGAAAGAGGAAGTGGAAGAGATTAGTGACAGAATGATGAAGGTTAGGATAGCAGTCAAAGGGAGAAAACTAGACGTACTTCGAGTATACGCTCCACAAGTAGGCTGTCAAATTCAAGAGAAGGAGGAATTTGAGCAGGAGTTGCAAGGACAGTTAAATGGGCAAAATATTATGGGAGACTTAAATGCCCATGTAGGCACAGAAAGGCAGGGGTATGAAGAAGTAATAGGAACAGAAGGATGGGGGTGGCAGAAATGAAGAAGGGGAAAGGCTTTTGGATCTCTGCAAAAGAAATTGATTGAAAATAGGAAATTCTTGGTACAAAAAACAAGAGAGCCACAAGGTAACATGGTACAGTAGCGATTGGCAGAGGAAGTCAGTTGTGGACTACTTTATATTTAATGGTGAATTAAAGTAGTGTGTCAGATGTGAAGGTAATACCATCAGAGGCACTGGATAGTGATCACGTTAAACTCTAGGTCTCCTTTGCAAATTAGGTTAAACGATAGAAGTGTAGGCTACTGCGCGGCTGATAAGAAACTCCGTGACTGGACCTTTGAGATCATATGATGTTATTAGGATATTATTTAAATTAAAACATATAATAATCTCATTCTTTATTAACAAAAAATATCAAGTGAATAGAAAGAAACCTCAACCAAAACAATCACGTCAAATGTGAAGTGATGACGCTTGACATTTTATTCTATGTTGAGATACACGAGAATTTTTCAGTCCAGTACAGTGTGATAATCATTTGTTAAAACTGCGTTGGGATACAATGTTTGTGCTTAAGAGATCAAACAGTGAGATAACAGGAATCAGGCAAAAGAAAGTATTTATCATACCTTATTACTTTCGTAGATTATAAAGTATGCCTACGTAAAAGAAAATACACTACTCTATAATAAAGTACGGGAGGTAACCCTAGCTGCGATTCCCATATCATTTTTAAGGTAATTTTTCTTTATATTAATACCGTGAAACAACAAAATTTAAAAGTTAAGGGAGACTGAAGACCGCGTAGGAACCCGTCCGTCAAGCGGACGAGCTACGGACAAGTGTGGACGCGAGGGGGCGAGCCATCATGGAGCATCCATAAATTACGTGGCAAGGTCTAGATGAGGGAGGGTTTGGCTGGAAAGCTACCCTGGGCTACCTGGGAGAGGGGGGGTCGGAGGGGTTCCGAACAAGGCAATGTAGTTTTTGATTCATATTATTTGTCACAGTTAAAATGGGGTACAGAACACTCAACAGCATGTAAATATTTATTTCCGTCATTTAATGATCTCCGTATGTAATTTACGATAGTCTGACAAGAGAAAACAGTACCTACAAAATGTCTTCTGGAATGAATAGGGCAAATAGCTACGCACTGCGTGGGGTGGGGAAGAATAGAGACAAAAGCCACGCCAGGCTACGTAGGTGGGTGGGAGGGGTTCAGAAGAGATCAAAATGGAGCTACGTGGTTTATGGATCCTCCATAATTAGGCCGAGTGTTGGTGCGGTGACTGTCTGAAAAGGTTTTTAAAAAAAAAAGAAAAAAGAAAAAAAAAGTGCATGTGAATTTACGAGTATGGAAAGCGAAGAAAGGATAGTACAGGAGGACTAACACGAGTTAGACTTTCTAATTGTATTATATTAAAAATATGTACATATATTAATAAAAATTCACACTAGTATTTATGTGAATTTACATTAGCCCCATTAATTTTGAGTATTATTTATTAATTTGTGTTATGAGTAGTGTCCTAAGGAGAGAGCAAGGAATATTCTGGTTTTCCCCATGACGTCATAGAGGTGGGGTGGGGACCACCCTCCCCTCCCTCCCCTCCAGGCCCCGGCGAGAATGACGTGTTTAGTTCACCAACCCGCTACCAGGCGGCAGCATCGTACGGCGGTAACCTGAATCTATCTGAGTATTCTGTGGAGCTTAGTCGGACGCACAACCCCGCAGGCGACAACGGTTGTTGCTATTCCCAGCGCGCGCCACACATGACGCGTCGGCGAGCAATGGGTCCCGTTATACGCTATTCCTGGAGTGCGTACTTTCCTAGCGCAGCGATATTAACTCGGCGTGGGTGACGCGTTGGCCCCCGTTATGCTCTATTCCTGGGGTGAGCGGACTGGGACCTACTTTCGACAACACAATTTACCGTTCGTGACAGGGTATAAATTCTGTGTCAAACTTCTTCTCAACCTCATTGATCACCAGTATCTTACAGAGTGAACATCATGGATCAAGTACTGACTGCTGAAGACATCAAACAGTATTTAGCAAATGGTGAGTGAATTTTCTATTATTAATTATTATAATAATAATTATTATAAATAAGTAAGTTTTATTTTAATTTTATTTTACAGGTCTTCCCGTCATCTCGCAACTAATCAGTGATGAATTTGTAGACTCACGATCGGTAACCATGGACAACCTTGAGGTGCGGTACAATCTTGCAGGCGGTAAGTGATTAACATTGTAAATTATTTTTCATGTGAATACTTAGTGCATATGATTGACATTATTTATTTTGTTGCAGATGTGAGTGAATGTGCTTTGCCTGTGATTACCACTCAGGAATTGATGGATTGTTTTACTACTGGCAAGTGTTTAATACTTTAAATAATTTTTTGTGTGAATACTAAGTGCATATGTGACTGACATTATTTATTTTGTTGTAGATGTGAGTGGAGATCCTTTGCCTGTGATTAACAATCAGGAATTGATGGATTGTTTTACTACTGGCAAGTGTTTAATACTTTAAATAATTTTTCATGTGAATACTTAGTGCATGTGTGACTGACATTAGTTATTTTGTTGCAGATGAAATGAATGCTGTTGGCCTCACCAGTAAGTAGCTAATACTTTAAATAATTTTTTATGTGAATGCTTAGTGAATATGTGATTGACATTATTTATTTTGTTGTAGATGTGGGTGGAGATGCTTTGCATGTGATTACCACTCATGAATTGTTTTGCTACTGGCAATCATTTGGTACTTAAATTATTTTTCATGTTAATACTTAACACATATATGACAGACATTATTTATTATGTTGCAGATGATGTGAATACTGTTGGCCTTACCAGTGTGCAACCTACACACAAACGGAAGGCAACCCATGATGACGGTCCATCAAAAAGCATTAAAATGTCAGGTAATGTATTCATTTTTTAGACTGCTTTGTTTTCCATACTTGTAACTATGAATCTAATTTTTTTGTGTCTATTTTCAGATGTTTATATGTCACCGCCAGACATGGAAGAACTATGGGGTATTCCAATAGTGGACATAATCCCAACCCAGCACCAGTGCGATGAGTATTCCAGCTGTGGACATATCCCATCCCAGCACCAGTGCGTGGGCAGATCCAATTGACGAGGATCTACTAGCCACTCTGTCGCCAGTAGAAGCACTCTGGGCGACAGACGAACCATCGGCCCAGTGGCTGCCCAACACACAAGCAAGCCGTTAACGCGGGTGGGGAAAAAGGTAAGGCCAGATGCTACGCGCCTGAAGCCAACTATCAGGGCAAGTGCTTTCGGGAATAGGTTACTCCATGTATCAGTTATAAATTCAGAAAATTTTAAAGATCCAGAAAATTATATTAGAGCTTGTTATGGAATTTTTAAAGACCAAATTTCCGCGATTATTAACAATCCTTCATCACCGGCTATAAAATGCCAGGTGGGGTTGGATTGTCTTTTCAAAATTCAGAAGAACAATGTCACTAACATCAGCCGTATTTGTTTTATGCCAAAGATGCGAGAAATAACATTAAGCACTCACCTGGAAGAATGGTATGATGTCTATGTGCGTCAAGATATTTTGAAGAGATATAGTGAATTCCAAGATCGGGATAGTGGCAAAACCCTCGATCAGATTAACGCCATCGATTATCCATGTAGCTAAATTCGAACCGCTGCATCGAGGCTCTTCATTTATAGCTCTGCCATCCGATATTCAAGCAAAGAAAGCAATTGTCAATGTTCAAAACAGAGATGATCGTTGTTTTCTTTGGACGATCCTGGCATTTCACGAACAGGTGAAAGTTCACGCAGAATTAGTTAGCAGGTATACTAAAGTACGTTCCAAGTACAACTTAGATTTTACAGGCATAGAATTCCCTGTAAAATTGTCAGACATTTCTAAATTTGAGAGGCAAAATCATGAATATTCGATCAATGTCTACGGCTTGGAACCAGAAAATGGAAAACATAAGTTGTAGGCCCCTTCCATCATGCTGCAGTCAAATGCGATTTCCATATCAACATGTTATTGATTTCAGAGGGTGACGATAAGTTCCACTACTGCTGGATCAAGAACTTATCAAAGTTAGTTAGTTCTTCAATATCGAAGCATAATGGACAAATTTTCATATGTGATAGATGTCTGCAGCATTTCAGTCGCAAAGATCTCTTGGAACGCCATGAGATTGATTGCGCAAGGGTGGAAGCTGTAAGAGTGGACCTACCCGGCGACGAAGACAAAACCTTAAAGTTTAAGGATTTTGTGTACCAACAGCGTGCACCATTCGTCGTTTACGCGGATTTTGAATGCTTGTTGAAACCCATTCATACGTGCAGACCCGACCCTAATGCCTCTTACTCTACAGGAGTCCAGGAACACATCCCTTTTGCCGCGGCATACCAGCTCGTTTGCGCATACGAGCCTCAGTTGAACAGATTCGACTCATTCTTGGGAGAAAACCCTGAGACGTGGCTAGTAGATCAACTCGTGAAACTGGCCCATGACGTTGATGGAATTTACAAGGCGGTCATTCCTCTTGTAATGTCAGCTGATGAGGAAGAACGATTTACTAGTGCTACGGTATGCCACATCTGTGGTGATGGCTTTGCACCGGAGGCCGTTAAGGTTCGCGATCATTGTCACATCACAGGTGCATTCAGAGGGGCTGCACACAATAACTGTAATTTACAGTACAAAAATCAACGATGCATACCCATATTTTTCCATAATTTGTCTGGGTATGATGCGCACTTTATTGTTAAGGCTTTAGCACACCTCGATTATGATGGGATGGATGTCCTACCCATCAACACTGAACGTTACATTTCGTTTTCGAAAAAGATTAACGGTACATCAATTAAATTACGGTTCCTGGACTCGTACAGTTTCATGCAGTCCTCGTTAGATAAACTGGTTGGAACCCTTGAGGATCGTTTCATGTGCATTACCAGTGCGTATTTTACGGACCCTGAGAAGTTCCAACTAGTTAAGCGAAAAGGAGTCTTCCCATACGAATATATGGATTCAATGGACAAGCTCAAAGAGGCCACGCTCCCTCCAAAGTCTAAATTTTATAGTTACGTTGTCGGAGTCAGACATTTCTGATGAAGATTACGAGCACGCGACACAAGTGTGGCGGATTTTCCAGATCAAAAACTTGGAAGAATATGCAAGTCTGTACATGGGGACAGATGTTACGGCTACTTGCAGATCTGTTTGAAAAATTTAGGAGTGTATGTTTGGAGATGTACACCCTGGACCCCGCACACTATTACACAGCTCCAGGCCTTTCGTGGCAGGCTATGTTAAAGAGAACGCGTGTCGAGCTGGATCTTCTGACAGATGTTGACATGCTTCTCTTTTTCGAACGTGGAACTCGTGGTGGTATTTGCCAGTGCGTCCATAGGTATGCCAAGGCAAATAACCGGTACATGGCGGAGTACAACCACAACTCACCTGAAAATTTCATCATGTATTTTGATGTAAACAATTTGTACGGCTGGGCCATGTCAGAGTATCTACCCTCTGGAGGGTTTCAATGGTTATCGGCCGAGCAGATTGCATGCATAGACATCATGAGCGTAGCAGCCGACTCACCTAGGGGTTTCGTTTTAGAGGTAGACTTGACGATTCCCCAGGATATACACGACTTTCTAGCAGACCTACCGCCATGTCCAGACCACAAAGCTGCCCCTGGATCTACTTACCCCAAGCTGATGACTACGTTGGAGGATAAGGTTCGGTATGTTCTCCATTACCGAGTCCTCCAACAATGTGTAGGCTTGGGGATGAAGTTGGGCACGGTTCATCGGGTAATATCTTTCAACCAGTCACCGTGGTTGAAAGAATACATCTCTCTCAACACGCGTTCTCGTCAGTCGGCAACATCAGAATTTGAGAGAGACTTTTTCAAATTAATGAATAATTCAATTTTCGGCAAAACAATGGAGAACCTTAGAAAACACCGCGACGTGAAATTGTGTACAGGTTGGCGGGTCCGCCGCGGTGCCCGCAAGCACGTGGCTTCACCACACTTTAAACGAATGACTATTTTCGAGAAAGACTTTGTGGCTCTGGAGATGTCGAAAGTGAAGATACTTTTCAACAAGCCAGTCTACGTCGGGATGTGCATTCTCGATCTGTCTAAACTGCGGATGTATCGATTTCACTATGAATTTCGCCATTCCGCAGTTTATACGCCCGAAATTACTTTATATGGACACAGACAGTTTCATCTATTTGGTGAATGGCTGTGATCCATATGAAGTAATGAAACGCAACAGGGAGGAATTCGACACGTCTGGATATAAACCCAACAATCGTTTCAATATAGAACCCTATAACGAAAGGTTGTTGGAGTTATGAAAGATGAGGCGAATGGTTCCCTGATTGTTGAGTTTGCGGGTCTAAGGTCGAAAATGTATTCATTCCGACTAGAATCTAACCAGACCTCAAGACGGGCCAAGGGTCTGGGGCGCACAGTAACAAAAAACTTAATATACAAGATTATATTGACTGTTTACATGGTGCACCAGTGAAGCACCACACACAACTCCGATTTGCATCAAATCTCCATATAGTAACAACTGTTGAAGTATCCAAGCTGGGTCTGTCTAGATTGGACGATAAACGCTATATTTACCCCGACGGGATTGGGACCCTATCTTGGGGGCAGAAGTCTGTACCAGAGAGTGAATGAGTTTGTAAAAATAAGTGTGAATGAAGAATAAATATAGCGTTTATCCCGTGTATATTTTACAGTGCACTGGAGGGTGGGTTGTGTTGTAAATATTTGTGAATATCATTAATTGTAAATAGTTGTACAAGCAAAAGTTTTTGGTCATCTTATGACCGTCATTAATTGTAAATAGCTGCACCCGTCTATCTGTGACAGTCTTTGGTTATAGCATAAGTTTTTACTTGTGACAGCAAAAGTTATGACAGTCATTAATTGTACCCGTCTATCTGTGACAGTCTTTGGTCATTTGTTGGGGCTCGTCAGTGCACTGTAACTTAGTATTAGGTAACAAATGTATAATCAATGCACTGATTTCTAAATATGAATGTTTTAAATAAAACCAAACATATGTTGTACTATTTTTTATTGATCAAAAGACACTTTATAATTTAAATAAATCTTTTACATTTATCCATGTGTTATGTGATTTATCAAAACCTAACCACTTCACTAATGCCATATTCTTCCTTTTCCTTATCACTCGTTCAACAAGAAATGTACTTGGGTGTTTTGTTAATTGTAATTCTTGCTGGTAAAATGCTCCTGCAATATCTTTACCCTGATAATCTTTAAGTAAATAAGTTACAGGATTTGAAAATTTAACTTTTCTGATTGTAAACACTTCAGTTGACCAGTTTGGCAGATAGCCTTTGTCAAACTTTCCTTTAAACCTACTAATCCTAACATGGTCACCAACTTTGAATTTTGCTGGTGTGGTAGTCTTCACACGGAAGAACACTGTTGAAAGTAAAGAGTTGTCCTTTACATCACAAGGTTTCATTTTGATGGTGCTGTGCCACTTGTTGTTATAATTTGATATTAACTGAGGAAGAAGTTCAATCCACCTATGTGAACCACGTCTGCTGAATTCTTGCCACATTGCATTCTTAATAGTTCTGTTTAATCGTTTCAACTATTGATGCTTTAAGATGGGTATATGTTGAGTAGTGATTAATACCATAGCTAGTCATGAGATTCTTGAACTTGGAATTGTAAAACTCTTTTCCGTTGTCAGTCTGTAAATTTTTAGGAACACGACCACCTCTTAGTATTCTCTTCATAACATCAGCAACCACACTAGCTGTCTTGTTCTTGAGGGGTACTGCCCAAGCAAACTTTGAATAAGTATCAATCACCATCAGTATATACTTGTATCCACTGTTTTTACGAGAGTGATGGGATCATTTCTACAATATCAGCTTGCCACAGATCATCAAGTCCTTTGATTACTACATGACGTCTTGGGAAATTTCTTCTTGATGTTCGATGGAGTTGAGCCACAACTTGATCCATGTTACAATATAATGTCTCTTTCACGAAGTTCTTCAACTACTGATAAAATTTCGTTGGAGTGTGCTGTATGTCCTGCAGATGTCGATGAGGTAAGTAACTTCAATCTTTCAACGAGTTCATTGGGATCGTCCCAGTACACATATTCCTTCATAGGAAGAAGTCCAGAACCAGACTGGTTTACAAGTTTAGAGATTATGGTTTATACTTAATATTCCCTGGTGACTTCAAAACTTTGCCTGATGAGCTAAATTTACTCTGTGAGCGCTCGTGTTGTTTAATATTTCAGAATAGCTTTCAAGTCCTTGGCAGTGTACTGTTTTGGGTTTTTCAAAAACAACAATTCCATTAGACCTCTTGTTCTTTCATATTAATTACCACCAATTAAAATAACATTTTCATCAATAGTAACTGGTGAGTTCACAATGATTAGTGAAGCATTTTTCTTTTGGACACCATACACTGAATCATAATCTCGCTCACTTCAAGAAATCTTTGATCAAGAGAGGAGACTGCTGCTGTATATGTCGTTGAGGTAAGAAAACTCTTTCCATAGTATCTGTCACAGGTCTTAATGAATCACTGAAAAATTTCTCAGAGTCAATCTGACCTGTCTTCAGTTCCAGTAACTTTCGTCGAATTGCATTGCGGGCCTTTATGATACCACGTTTAGTTGTTGTTGCATCCATGTTTACACACCGAATGAAGCTTGTATGTGTTTACTGTACTATTTTATATTTGAAAAATACATTCACATTGAGATTGACAGGGTGTGGCTTTCTGAGTTCAGCTAGTATATGGGAGTCGGACATTTTAACATGGAAACTAAGTTTATCGTGTTGTTTTACATTGAGTGGTATATCTTTATTATATTCACGTGAGTTATGTTTAGCGAGTATGTCTTTTGGTACAGTCATAGAAACGATTGTTCCATCAGTTGGAATTTCATAATTTTTTACCCTCCTTCTAATACATACGCCTCATCGATAACTTCACCTGTGGGGTTAATGGGTACCACGATGGTTGCACTTGCTGATTTTAATTCCTTCAGAAAGGAAAATAAATCCTGGTTTAAGCGAAATTTTTCATCTGAGTATGAAAGTTTCTTCTCCATTTCGACAACCATACGCAAGGATTTATCAATGGCATCCGATGAATGGCTTGAACGTACCCTTTATTTGCAGCATCATCGTCTTTGATGGGATTGGCCACACGTTTGAGTACTTTACCCTGACAATCCAAGTTACCATCATTCGTAAGAAGTATGTTCTGTGGTGGGTAAACCAACACTCTCCTGCTCTGTCTCACTGAAGTTCTCCCAAACTTGTCCATGGCTGTAATGATACCAGTACGTAGGGTGTTCAGCTATTTATTCAAAAATGAATCAAATCCGTTACGGTATCTTCCATGGTACTTGTCACAGTCTTTGTCAATAACCGCAAATCCGTGTTTACGCTCATTCCAACAGTACCCACATAGATTCTTCAACTCCTTGAACGTCATGTTCGGTGTTGACGTGATCGTTGTAAATATGTTTTAGATTCATATCGTCCTGTTTAAAGAGCACGATCAAGTTAGCATTGTCTCTAACCAACTGTTTCGGTATACGGCTATATGTCTGGCACAAGTAAAAAGAATCACTGATCTGTGCCTGCCCATGCAAAAGTAATCTGGTATATTATTCTGTTCTCACACGAAACATCGTCAAACACAAACACAGAATTAGGTAGAGCTTCACTTGGAGGAGGTACACTTTGATTATCACTAAATGTCAATACTGAATTTCTTTAATGGGTTCTAATATTTTCCCTAGTAATTGATACTTTGGCTGGTACAACGACTTGGAAAACACGTATACATTTTCAAATCTAAGTCCATTTGGGTGTTCCAGCAGGGACAGCACAAGATTTGTTTTCCCACAATTTGATGGTCCACACACTATTGCCCTCACTGTCTCAGGGAACAGAGGTCCGTTCTTCCGTCTAGTATTGTTGCTGACAGTATCGACAATACTCACGGGCAATGTGTCGCTCTGTTTGACGAACTTCATATTGACAATGATTGATGGTTGCTGTGGCTATATATAGCCGCGCGAACGTGTAAAGTTAATCAGTCGGTAACAATGCCTCCTACGAGGAAGAAGAAGAAGAAGAAGAAGAAGAAAGGTCGTGGCTTTTTAAACAAGCTCATCGACAAGATACCTTTTGAGGCGCATATACCTACATACCAGTTTTTGTGGTCCCGGTACTAAACTGGGAAAACGGTTGGCTCTTGGGCAGAAGGGTATCAACCCACTAGATGCAGCCTAGGGAACACGACATTGCTTATGCACAG